>CAKOAT010636265.1:160558-174726 GCA_932364175.1 Eruca vesicaria subsp. sativa
TTTCACTTATATGAAATTTTAATTTATATATTTCATACTAATCTTTATATTGATGATTTATTTAAAAACTTCCCAAAAATTATTTTTATACATTTTTAAAATTAAATTATAAGATCAAATGACGATGTAGACTGTAGAATATGTCTACAAAGTAGACTTCTAAGAAGGTCTACAAATGTGTAGACTTCTCTCTATTATGCGTAGACTTGCAAAGGACAGAACCGTAAAATAACTGTCTGTTTTTTTGTTAGGTCACAAGGGTTAAGTAGTAACTTCATAACCTCTTTAGGTTGGTTTTGCATTTGACTCAATAAGGGGTACACCTTTAGGGTTGAAATGAAATTTTAGGTTGGTTTTGGCAAATCCCCCAATTTTTATTGTATATTTTTATATAAGTTTTAAAACCAATAATAATAAAATTTCTTCATAATACATATTATTTAAAATATATAATACGACAATTTGATAATTTAAATTGTTTTTTGCGTAAAACAATTTAGGTCCACGCCAATTTAACTAGGTCAATTCAACTAGTTATTATAACAATAATTGTTTTTTAATTCACATATTATTGATATGTAAAATAGGCAAACCTTTTATTATATGCATAGTTTTTTTATTAGTTAACTCAGGCAAAAGAAATCAAAGTTTTCATTTAGAAGAAAAAAAAAAAGAGAAATCAAGGGCTTCCATATCTTGCGTTAGAAAAAAAGAGAGTATTTAGTGTTAGTAATTTGCTTTGTTTAGTCAAATATAAAAATGTACTCGATTCAATTGAAATAAAGGCACAAAAGAAAGAAATTATGGAAACAAGGAATATCCAAAGAAGAAGTCTCTTTTACATTCAATAGAATATTAGAGCATTCTTATTAGGGTGATTTTGGTGAACCTGTATCACGTAAGGTTGCTAGTAAGAGGCGGGTTCAACCACTGTTTCACGAATCCCACACATGTGGCGGTTCGCGATTGATTCATTTATTAATTTTTGAAAAAAAATTTAAACAGAAAAAATAATAATCAAAATAATAATTTTGGGAATTGAACCTCCCTCCAAATTCGCTAATGAGATGCTCTTATAAGCTGGTGAATATGGTGCTAACAACAGAATGATCGGCTTTCAATACTCACTTTGATGAATATTTGCGATGGAAAATATTGTTTCTCATTTCCATCTTCTTCGTTCTTTTCTTTCTTTCTCCTTAACTTGACATTCTTTGCTATATTCCCCAATATGATACATCATCATCAACTTCTCAGCTTTCTCTCCGTTGTTTGCGACATAAACTGTACCATTTGAAAACACAGATTAAACCACTACCTCTCAGATCAGAATCCATGCTGGAACAAGGTTTTTCTTTCTCCATTTTTCTTTGAATAATAAGAGGTTTAGGCCAAAGTTAGTAATCCTTCCAGACCCAAAACCACAACATGTAATATTAGTTTAGTTCTAACGATCATTCGAACTGGAGCATAAAACACAATGGTCAAGATCTTTTCTAATTGAGATAATGACCTCTGGTCCTTCTCCATTTTTCCCTGTTCTTTGCTTGTATTCTTGATTGTATCCTTCCAGATCTTCTCATGGCTACCTGAAACAATCTTCGCTCCTACTTCTTTGCCGTTATGGAGTTACCATTATGCTCTTCACTCTTCTCAAAAGCTTGGCCTAAGGTAAAAATAAAACCTGGATGAGGACTAATCCTGTTTGCTACACCTGGAAGATGCAGTGGTGGTGGTGGACCATGTTCACAGATCCAACAGAGCTTTCACTACGCTGCTTTCCTTCAACTGAAGACAATCCTACATGTTTACCAAGGAGGATTCAACGAACCAGTCAACCCACGCTTCAGTAATTTACTACCATCATCAACAGGTGCATCCTCGTACTTCACTGAAGAAGGATCAAAGGAGATGATCCAGTGTCTGAATTAACTAATAAGAACTACTATGCATATAATAAAATCTAACCTATTTTAATATTACTAATATTTGAATGGTTGAGTAGATATTCGAAAGACTATGTGAGTATTTTTTTTTATAGGTAATAACTTAAATCTGGTTTTAAGGTTTACACTAGTTTCAATTTGATTGAGCTTCAGAGTAAAAAACCACTATTGATCCAAATCTGATTTCTTTTGATAATCTTAATTTTCCGCTCGGTTCAGATTAAATTTTGATGTTTTTTGCATTTTCTTAGAACTATACACAATAGCTTCCATTGTTAAATGTATCATTTGATTTCATTATTTTCATTTGCTTTCATTATTTGGCTTCATTATATAAGGAACATAATGCAGCTTTCACAACCTTTTATTGACTGTATTCACTATTGTCTTATTCACATTACGTACATCCTACATGTAAAGATTCAAAATAAATTTTCCAATGGTGTGGTGGCAGTGTTCGGTGTCATCTTCCACTCTCACATAAGTAATAAAATTTGTAAATAGTATTTGTAAAAAAATTAAACTATTCAATATATCTAGGACCACATTATATCATAAGATCAAAATTATCTAAGGAAACAAATTTATTATTTTCTTTGCTAAATATCAATATATACATATACATGCACAATGTTGTGGACCTTGTATCCAACTACCAATGTAGCACACTTTGTGTCTAATACTCCTCTTCGAGATGATGACTTTTTGAGTGTCAATTTTGAAATGTTCGGTCAAAAATCGATGGACCATCTTTGTGGATCGTGGGCTCTGATACCATGTTAAACTAGATAGACTTCTAACATAAAACCAATTGATGATAAATGGAGTGGTACATCTATCTTATATACTAATAAAAATCTCTTGCAACTATCGATATGGGACACTTTGGATTTGAATGGTGACTAGGGAATAAGAAGAAACATTCACTTCCTTATCATTCCTAAAAAAAATCACCATTCACAAAAAATGTATTTTCTCTCTTATTCCTTCTTATTTAGAGAAATAAAGAACAAAATCATTTGTTCAATATTTTGAAAAGGAATAACCATTCTTTTTTATTCGTGCAATTTTGTTCCTATACATTCCTTTCCGAGTCATTCATTTTGTTCCCAGTATAGGTTACCAGTCACTTTATCCATCGTTTCTACATTCACAGATGATCGCTGATTTATTTAGACTCACTTTACTTTTAAAGTGATCCGTGCGGGAGAGGCTTGCTACGTCAACATGGGTCGACGACTGACTTCTCAATCAAGAATGCTACTTTCTTTTAACTTACTCATTTGATTAATATTAGTCATTGTAGTGACTCACTAATGTTTAATTTGGATATATCTTTTGGATGATGCGTGTGTTTATTTATTCTTATTTTCCTTATAAATTCAACCGTAGATATATTGCGAGGATCAGGATTTCTACCTAAAATCTACCTAAAATATCGACTTTGCTAAAGTTTATTCGTCCACGTCAACAAACGTACTCACCAGAAGGAAAAGACAATGTAAATACACAGAAATATGGTGCATGTATATATATTTTGCCGATGACAATACTAATTTCGATATCATATACTGTATAGCAAAACACCAACTCGTTATTATATATGTTGTTATATTGTTCATCACATGTTTAAGTAACATAATACTTAATACTCTGCTTTAATCAGAAAACATATGTCCGTGTGATCGAATTTCTTATTGCTTTGGTCTGATCTTCTATCCTTCGTCGTCTGGTTCACGTAATCACAAGAGAACTCAGGTTTCGTAAGCGTTGATTGTTGAATCAATGCGCTGAAAATTCAAGCTCCTACTTAGCATAAACGGCATCTGACTAGGGCCCCATTAGTGAATACATTATAGAAAGTAATTTCAATACCATATGTGGATCTTGTCTTTTCGGTATGCTAGACACCGACGACTGAGAGACCTTGTGACTTGTATGTTTTGGTTTTATCTTTAGATATTTTCTGGTTTTATCTTTCCTGTGTATAATCACGAGATTGGTGGGTTTTTTGAATATTTTATTTATAGAATAATAACTATAATAAGTAATATGTACATTATAATGTTTTCCTAAAATGGCTGGAGGATTTATAGATGTATTCCATTGGTTATTACTTATATACAGACAAACTTTCGTGCGTCTGTATAATTATATATGCTGTTAAAAAACACAAGTTCTACTCAGTTTAAAATTTAGAGGAAAATGAACAAAAGAGATAAATCGAGCAAGATTAGATTTACGTGAAAAGGGGATGGTTGGACTAGAAATCAGGCAGATTTGAATGCGATGATTCCGCTATTTTTATGAAAAGCTTACTATTAAGAAAAAGTTTTCATGTTCATTATTAATGCATGAAAACGACGTGTAGGATTTTCAAATCATATCAGCTATTCGTCTTTTCTTTGAGACCTCGACCCTTGTATATTTATATCTACCAAAAGTTCCTCCAGTTTAATTCTTTTTTTTGTATTCAAAGCCCTTCTTTAAATACAAAAGACTTTTCTTTTCTTTTTAGCAACACCAAAAACTTTTCTAAAAAATACCCAAAAGCCCGTGTATATATTGATTTAGGTGAGTGTTTTCGACATATACTAATCCTACATTAACATCCCACTATAAAGATAAATGTCAAATAAAAATATCTAACAAGTGTGCACGAGAAAATCTTTGGAGATCACAACTTACAAGATGTGCGCTCGTGCGGCCGGATAAACTGACAAAAATGACACTCTATGGCCCCGCCATAGAGCCCACTCTTTTTAAATAAACCCCTCGGTTTTAATACTTCTTATTATTAACCTATTTATTAAAAATCTATCTTCTTGTCCATCATTGAAACTACTAACATCTACCAAATTCACAAAAGACTTCCTACACACCAATGAACTAAAAAAAAAATACAAGTACTCATTTTCTATGTTTCCTTTGTTTATATAAATATGTATAAACTATGGGAGACGTGAAAGGAGGACTTGGAGATCACTTTTGTCTTTTCCTCATAATTTATTCTTATTAGTACGTGTTAGTGTCACGGATTTCTAGACCCAATATGTTATTTTTGTTTTAGTGTTATGCTAGTAGCACATAAAAAAATAAGCAATCAAATAGCGTACGGGTTTCGCAACCTTTGTATATTCGTCTAGGTTTCTCTTATTTTCTCAATACGTTTAGCTATGAACTAATTAACCTATATATGGGTGTTTAGGTAGAAGTTAGATAGGAATAGAATGGCCTTGATAAGTTTGGCTGGGTTTATTTAAATTTAAGTTCATTAAATGCACGTGTAGCGCAAGCACGACGCACTTATATATAAATAGATGAATTAGAGACATCCCCTTTTTATTTTTGTTAAATTAAGGGTCATCAATACATTAACATTTCAACTTAAATAAATGATTTACACGTACAAATAGTAGGTACGTAGGTTTATTAAACTCACAATTTGATGAGGTATTTTAAATCAACAAGGATAATTTTAAGTAACAACAGGTCCGGTCATTGATAATTCTAACTTAATCTCGCACCTACCAGAAAGAAGTTCCTGTCACGTTTGTTTGCAATCATATTGTTTTAAATTTTGAAAATCATGTTAATAGTTTGAATTAATCACTTACTTATAATTGCATGCATTCATTCGATATAAAAGTTAAAGAAGAGTCAGAGATACGCAAATCTGATAAATTTTGTCACTTGGTAGAAATTAAATCCATCGTTTGTGTGCACTGTGCATAAGTTACCTTCAAGATTTGAATTGTTTATTAATGTTACCGTCTTACCGGGTAATCCGTAAATATTTTTTAAAAATTTAAATCTATAAATACAAACAATATTTGGGCCACAGACAAGAACCATATTTGTTTTTATTTCACGAAGCTAGTGCTTCGTGCGTGTAGGGTTAGAAAGTTACATTTCACGCGAAGAAATACTAATACAAATGTTTGTCTTGTTATACCAAATTAAAGTTGCCCTAAACTACAAATGTTTGTCCTTTTGAAAATGAGAACACAAATACAAGAACGGTGGTGGGGAATTCTCGTTTATAATAATATTTTTATGTGCATATGCTTGTATATGGAAACTGGAAAGCTGTCGTGCGGAGTAGTTCATCTATGATCTAACCTGAAAAATGATTACATTTTATTTGGTACGTCAAACATGAAATGAGTCGAGGTTGAGATGAAGAAAAAACTTGAAAAGAGTTGTATATAGACAAAAAGCAGAGAAGGGTTGTAGACGTTTTAAAATAATTGGTCATGGACTAAAACTCGCAACACATCATATTTTTATACGAAATTTGAAAACATTATAAATTATATAGCAATTTAATGACAAAATATCTTTGGACCTGCTAATTACATATATAAACATCGATTACAGAACCTCTATAAATATCTCTATAAAATAATATATTTTTATAGTTTTAAATTGAGTTTTTTGGTTCGATTAGTATATCGATAGATTAATATATTTCTAAATTAGTAAAAAAATAAAATTTTGGTGTAATCACAACATTATTAATTTATAGAGGTTTCATAGTATTCTAATTTTCTTATGATCGATTCTAATTAACATGTTACACAAATTGCAATGCGATTGTAAATATCATTGACATAAACAAAAGAACAACTAAAAAGCAAAGTCTCCACAAAAACAGAGTCCTTTGTTAGATTTATAAATAGTCTTCCTAACCTGTGAAATTAGTTTCTCCATATAAATATGAAACATTTGACTTGGGTTTGATGATCTATTGCAAGATAGTATTATTTATGATTTAGGTTACTATTAGGTGAGATTAATAATTAGAAAATTAGTCTTTAATATAATGATGACAATGCGTCCTCTTTTCACGTAGTTTTGTCTTCTCTACTTTTTCTCCCCATTTTTCCTCTCTTTGCCAAATTTCTTCTCTTTTGCTTTTTTGCATTTTTTCCAGCAAAGAGGAGAAAAAAAAGTGCAAAGATTTAAATCTCCTCCTTCCTCTTCCTCTTACATGCTAAACCAGAAAATCTCTTAGCTTCTCAAGTTGTCGAACAAAATAAAAAAAAGCACTCTCCTTTATCTTTCTTGTTTTTATTTCCCGGAAAAATTCGTTTTTTTTTTCTGTGTAGTGGTCGTACTAAACACGCTGCCTTTTAGCTGTGGAATCTTAAAACAGCTTTATCTTCTTTTTATTTTTGAGTTGAACATTCAACTCTCTCTCTTCTTCTTTTTTACGGGTCCGACCATCTCTGCAACATCGTACTTGTTAGGGAGACAAAACTGTCGAAGACCATCTCCCTTGTCTTCTTCACTACAAGAACTCTCTCTCTGTCTCCTCCTCTGTACTTCCACTCTCTCTTTTTCCGTTTCTGTCAGCCTTTGATTCCGCTTTTTTGTTATCTTCACACATATTACCTTGTACGTATCTTCTTCTTCTTGTGACTTTATTTTCCCAAAATAAATATCTTTTATTCAGAAAATTAATCTTAATTTCACTTTCTATTTCAGTGTTGCAAGCTCTGCTATGGAAGATAGAGTCTTCTCACCATGTCCAAAAAAGAAGACCTGATTCTTATAGGAATTTGATCGAACACTTGGTGAGCTTAGTAATAATAACATGAACAACCCGTTCGTGATCCTCTGCCTGCTCGTCTTGTTTCTTACCGTGGACGCTCGTCACAGACGTCTACTCACCAACAACCATGACGAAGCCGCTCTGTTAACGGCGTTTAAACAAACCTCCGTCAAATCAGATCCAACTAACTTCCTAAGCAGCTGGAAATACGGGTCGGATCATGACCCGTGCTCCTGGCGAGGCGTCTCCTGCTCTAAAGAAGGCCGAGTAATGGGCCTGGATCTACGAAACGCTGGGCTCACCGGAACCCTAAATCTCAACAACCTCACGGCGTTAACGAATCTCCGGAGCCTTAACCTCTCTAACAACTCCTTCTCCGACGCGATTCCGCCGGAGATCGATCTCCCGGCGGCTCTGCAACACCTTGATCTATCTTTCAACAACTTCTCCGGCGACTTCTCCCGTCTCAGCTTCTTCGGACTCTGCAGTAACCTCACCTTCTTCAGTCTATCGCACAACAACGTCTCCGGCGAGGAGTTTCCGGTTACTCTCTCGAACTGTAAGCTTCTGGAGACGCTGAACCTCTCCCGGAACAGCCTCGCCGGAAAAATCCCCAACGTCTGGGGGAGTTTCAAGAGCTTGAAAGAGCTCTCTTTGGCGCATAACCGTTTCTCCGGGGAGATTCCGCCGGAGATTTCTCTCCTCTGCGGGACTCTGGAGGTTCTTGATCTCTCCGGGAACGGACTCACCGGTCAGCTCCCGGAGTCTTTTGTATCGTGTGGGGTAATACAAAGTCTCAATCTCGGCAACAACAAGCTCTCTGGAGAGTTTTTGACCACTGTAGTGAGTAAGCTCCATAGAATCAGTTATCTTTACTTGCCGTACAACAACATCTCTGGCTCTGTACCGCTTTCGTTAGCGAATTGTAGTAATCTGCGAGTTCTTGATTTGAGCTCAAATGAGTTCACTGGAGGAGTACCGTATGGTTTGTGCACTCCGGTTCTTGAGAAGTTGCTTATTGCTAACAACTATTTATCAGGGACTGTTCCTGTGGAGTTAAGTAGCTGCAAGAGCTTGAAGACTATAGATCTTAGTTTCAATGCTTTGGGTGGTCCCATTCCTAAGGAGATATGGACGATGCCGAAGCTATCAGACTTAGTAATGTGGGCGAATAATTTGACTGGTGAGATCCCTGATAATATTTGTGTTGATGGAGGAAACTTGGAGACTCTGATCTTGAACAACAATCTCTTAACCGGTTCTATACCGGAATCAATCTCTAAATGCACTAATATGATTTGGATTTCTCTTTCTGGTAACTTGCTTACCGGGAAGATCCCGGTAGGGATGGGAAAGCTTGAGAAGCTGGCGATTCTGCAGCTTGGGAACAATTCTTTGACAGGGAATGTCCCTCCTGAGCTTGGGAACTGCAAGAGTCTTATCTGGCTTGATCTGAACAGCAACAGTTTAACCGGAAACCTCCCGCCTGAGCTTGCGAGCCAAGCCGGGAAGGTGATGCCTGGAAGCGTCTCTGGTAAACAGTTTGCGTTTGTTAGAAACGAAGGTGGTACGGATTGTAGAGGTGCAGGTGGTTTGGTTGAGTTTGAAGGTATTAGACCAGAGCGGTTAGAGCATTTTCCGATGGTTCATTCTTGTCCTGAGACGAGGATATACACAGGCTTGGCTATGTATACCTTCAGCGGAAACGGGAGCATGATCTACATGGACATCTCGTATAATGCGATTTCGGGCTCTATTCCTGTGAGTTATGGTAACATGGTTTACCTTCAGGTTTTGAATTTGGGACATAACTTGTTATCTGGAACTATACCTGATAGCTTTGGTGGATTAAAAGGCTTGGGAGTTCTTGATCTGTCTCATAATAACCTCCAAGGATTCTTACCTGGATCACTTGGAGGTCTCTCTTTCCTCAGCGACTTAGACGTCTCTAACAACAATCTCACCGGACCAATCCCATTCGGAGGGCAGCTCACAACGTTCCCACTCAAAAGATACGCAAACAACTCAGGCCTCTGTGGGCTTCCTCTTCCACCTTGTAGCTCTGGTTCCCGCCACCACCCCACGGGCTCCATTGCTCACCATAAGAAGCAGAGTATTGCCACTGGGATGATCACCGGGCTTGTGTTTTCTTTCATGTGTATGTTGATGCTCACTCTAGCACTTTACAGAGCAAGGAAAGTTCAGAAGAAAGAAAAGAAGAGAGAGAAGTACATTGAGAGCCTTCCGACCTCTGGTAGCAGCAGCTGGAAGCTCTCTAGCGTTCATGAACCGTTAAGCATCAACGTTGCAACCTTTGAGAAGCCGCTGCGGAAACTCACTTTTGCACACCTTTTGGAAGCCACTAATGGGTTTAGTGCTGATAGTATGATCGGGTCAGGAGGGTTTGGAGATGTTTACAAGGCTAAGCTCGGTGATGGGTCTGTTGTAGCGATAAAGAAGTTGATTCAAGTCACAGGGCAAGGTGATAGAGAGTTCATGGCTGAGATGGAGACTATTGGAAAAATCAAACATAGAAACCTTGTTCCTCTTTTGGGCTATTGCAAGATTGGGGAAGAGAGACTTCTTGTCTATGAGTACATGAAACACGGAAGCTTAGAGACTGTTCTACACGAGAAGACCAAGAGAGGTGGAGTGTTTCTTGATTGGACAGCGAGGAAGAAGATTGCAACAGGAGCTGCACGTGGGCTAGCTTTCTTACACCATAGCTGCATCCCTCACATTATCCACAGAGACATGAAGTCTAGCAACGTTCTTCTAGACCAAGATTTCATAGCTCGTGTCTCGGATTTTGGTATGGCAAGGCTGGTGAGTGCTCTAGACACGCATTTGAGCGTGAGCACTCTTGCAGGAACTCCTGGTTATGTTCCACCAGAGTATTACCAGAGTTTCAGGTGCACAACCAAAGGAGATGTGTATAGCTACGGTGTTATACTTCTGGAGCTTCTCTCAGGCAAGAAACCGATTGATCCAGAGGAGTTTGGTGAAGACAACAATCTCGTGGGATGGGCTAAACAGCTCTACAAGGAGAATAGAGGAGCAGAGATTCTTGATCCGGACCTGATAACTGAAAAATCTGTTGACGTTGAGCTGTTCCATTACTTGAAAATTGCGTATCAGTGTCTGGATGATCGACCGTTCAAAAGACCAACTATGATTCAAGTAATGGCAATGTTCAAAGAGTTTGTTCAGGTCGATACAGAGAATGATGATAGTCTCGATGACTTCTCTCTCAAGGAAACTCCTTTGGTGGAAGAACCAGAGACAAAGAGCCTTAGAAAAGTATAGCCTTACAAGTACAACAGCTTGAGTCTTTATGTGTAAGAAAAAAAAAAGCTCAGACTATGACATTTTGAAGGTCCTTATGGAAAGGGGTTTGTTACCATCATACACGGTTCTAGGCTATAGAGAAATACTTTATTGTATAAAGTTTTTTTTGAGACAAATAAGATCTTTTTGCTTATTTCATCGAAGATTATGTATACATTACATAAGTGTTACAAAAAAGTGAAGAAAAAAAATAACAAAGAGAAGACTAATGCTTCTTGAAAAGAAAAATTACTTTAAGGATAGACATACATACATTTCAATTCCATGTATATACGAGTAAACCATATAGTTTTATAAAATTAATATCAGAAAATCAACCAAAGAATCCAAACTCTTTCGTTGCATTTAAAACTTAACTTAGGCACCAGCATAAGGGTTAGCAGGTTTAGGTGTGTTCTTGACGAGACCACACTGGAGACTTGTCTCAGGCATGTTGTACTCATCTCTAAGTGATTTCTCTGGAGACAAGACACTCACGTAAAGCTGCTGTCCTAAGTAACGTCTCTCTGTGTTCTCAGATCGAATGTTCCACATTCCACAGTTATCAAATGTGAGTAAGATTGCTGCCCAGCACTTTGGGTAGACTTGAACTGTGTGTCTGCTCACTGCATCCAAAAGATTGTAGTTCTTCCTCTTCTCTGGGGTCCAAGTCCCTGGCTCCACACTTTGAAACAGAGTAAAAAAAATAAAAATTAGGTCAACATTAATAGTTACTTGTGACGCAAGACTATTGTTAATTTTTATGTTTTACTTACGCAACGGCGAAGAAAGAATAACCGTCCAAGTGCCATGACTGAACACTCTTCTCGTGATTCTCAAACACCACCTCGATGAAGGTACGGTGAGTGATGTTAAGAACATTTGGCTCGACCTTGATGTTCGTGATCTGTTCCGGGGTAGGGTTATCGGTGATGGTATCATACTTAAACACCTTGTCAGAAATACCGAAGTACTCTGCGAGCTTCAGAGGTGTTTCAGGGTCTGTGTGGGAGACTCCGTTCAATGCATACCTAAGCTTACCATCGACCTTGCCTTGAGTGTTCACAAGCTTGATGGTACGTGTGATGTTAATCTTTCCATAATGGTAAGATCCCTGAGGGTTAGGTCTAGCTGCACTAGCGGTCAAGTTCCACCTGAATGATCTGAACTGGTTCAACGACCAAGCCCATCCGACAGGACCGGCTGGGAGCTGCGAAGAGGCAGGTCCTTTGCCTCCTTCGTAGCGGAGAAGTCCTGTTGTTGTAATAACCGACTTCAAGAACCTAGAGGATGCAACCATGTAGTAATCTTTAGGTTCTTGATTCGCGGTAACGATGGTACCGTAGCACTGACCAACGTGAACGTCAAGAGAGTCGTAATCGTTTTGAAGAACGTGGGAACCTTCCATTTCAACGAGCTTCATCTTGTGATTCTGAATCCTGAAGTTGATTGATGTCTTGAGACCCACGTTACAGATCCTAACCCTGTAAGTCTTTCCAGGCTTCAAGGTGAAGAGCGGTGCGTCTGATCCATCTCCTTTGCCGGCCTTTCCGTTGATGAGAATACCATCTGGACGACCAAGAGTACGACCACCGTCAAGGAATTTTTTCAATTGGGCGTGGCTCTTAGTGTACCAGTCACCGATGAGGACGGTGTAGTCATCTTCAGGATCAGCGTAAGGGACTGGGATGAGGAGACGGCTGTTCACACGGAGTCCACCAAATCCACCAGCGGCACGGTGCATCCCTGTGGTAGGGTAGTAGAAGTAGCTTCCAATCTGATCCTTAGGCTGGAAATGGTAAGTGTAGTTGGTACCGGGCATGATTGGACACATAGTTCCTGGAGTCCCATCTTGCCAACAGTTCTTCCTGTGCTGGATTCCATTCCTAAAAATGCAAAAAAAATATAATATAAGGACACATTTTATTTATGTAAATGATGAGACTCTTTGTTAAAAACTTGGCAAGTTCTGGGCAGAGCCGGATTAACTGTCGTTTTGACACCCAAATTTTAAAGAACTATTATATATGAGTCGCAATCGCTATTTAAAATTAATATTAATAAAAAAATAATTTTCTGGTTATAGAGATTTTTTTTTCTAGAGAAAACATGTATTTGTTGAGGAATGAAATGTTGTTATTACCAAGTGAGGAGGAAGGGTTCATCGAGGTTGTTGAAGACGTTGACAATGATATTGTTGTTGGAGGTAGAGTTGATGTTGGGACCAGGAAATTGGCCGTTGATTAGAATGACTTGTTGTGGAACGCCTAGAGGAGAAGCGGTTCCATAGGTGACGTTCCAAACGTGGTGGAAGTAAGGGTCTTCGGCACGGACCACCAGTGTTGCGGCTGCGGCCAGGTAAAGGCACGCGGCTAATAGTTTAACCCCTCGCATATGTGTTTTTGTGGGGGTATTAATTGTTTATTGTTATTTGGTTATGCTTTGGGGTTTGAATTTCGAGTTGTGGAAATGCTTGAAGACGTTCTTATAGGGTTTCTTAAGAGAATGTTTTTCCTGCTTTTTCTCATCTTCTTTGGCATCTCCTCTCATTTCGCTATTCATTTCCATATTTGGGAATATTGAAGTTTAGCCTCTTCCTAATATTAGTGTTTTTAGTTTCTCTTCACATTTTTCTTCCTTTTTCTAATTTTTGGCTTTGTTTCCATGTCTTTGAGAATTTGGCTATTTTGGATTTTTAAAGAATACTTTGAGAGATAAAAATCTATTAGTCATGTGATAAAGTTATAGACATAAATTTGAATGTATCTCAAGCAATTCACATGCGAGAATGATAAATTCTCAGAATTATAAATTGTTATTATTATCATTAGGTAAAGGACCCGTGTGATATCGCACCGAAACTCATTTTATAAAAATAAATATGTTATATTTTGTAAAAAAATTTTTTAACAAAAACTGTTTATAATTATTTTTGAGGAAATACATGTATTACAAAATTATCTTTCATGCAATTATATTACTTTATTGATAATTTTAAAATATCTATACTTTGTTTAAAAGCTTGGTTGTATTAAAACTGCAAGTATTTCAATACTAAATAAGATATATGTTTTATTATCTATTTAACTAAGTTATTTAAAAATCTCAAGCAACTGAATATTTGAAACTAATTAAAATCAAGAGAGATTGGGCGTAATATACCCATAAGAGGCCCATATTGGCCAAATGCCCTTTGGTTGAGGAAAGCGATTTTCGTCTATCATTTTGGGCTGGTGAGGACGATTTTGCCCCTCCTTTCTCACTAACGAAAATCCCTAAAAATCGGCGTAGCAGAGACGTGTGGCAGAGCAAAAAGTTGACGAGATTTGGTGGTTGCG
>CAKOAT010637376.1:1873-100347 GCA_932364175.1 Eruca vesicaria subsp. sativa
TTCCGTTTTTCTGTTAGCGAGCTGCGTCTCAACTAGGGTTTTCGTTCTTAAGCCTTTTTTCGGCTACTCTTTTGTACCAGTTCTACGCAGATTCGGAATAAGAAACTCTTTGCTCTCTTTGTTTTTCGTTTATTCTCGTTTTAATTCTAAGTTATCGTTTTCTTACCTTTGTTGTGCGGTTCTCGCAGATAGCCGGTTCATCTGGAAACTTAGGGTTTTCCCGAAGTTTCCTTATTTACGATTTATTTGACAGTAGGGTGAAATCGACTCCCACAGTTGGACTGATCTGTGGCTGGGAAATCATTGTTTTCGTCGATGTCTTCTTCTGGTTCGTTAATCAGGTTTACGACTATGGGCGGTCCGATGCTCGGATGTTCAATGAACTCCACGGGGATCACCCTGCTCAGACCGGGATCCGAGCTGGATGCCAAGGCGGCTAGAGCGTCTGCTTGGGCGTTTTCCGACCGGGGAATTCGAGTGTAGGGCGAATTGATGAAAGTTTCGAGCTAGATCATGAACCAGGGTCAGATACGCTTCCATTCTTTCGTCCCTTGCTTTATATCCCCCGCTGAACTGGCTGGCCATTAACTGAATCCTGCGATTAAGGCTTTGTATTCGGCTTCGTTGTTCGAGGTGTGGAAAACTAGTCGAAATGATTGCTCGAACACTTCTCCCGTTGGGGCCGCTAGTCGGACGCCGATTCCGGAGCCTTGTTTGGATGAAGATCCGTCAACGTATAAACTTCAGGTCGATTTCGGCTCCTGGTCGGGTTTACCTCCTATCGGGAGCTCCACTAAGAAGTCTGCGTGTACTTGTGATTTCGCGCAGGTTTTTGCGCGCTATTTGATGTCGTACTCGCTTAGCTTGATCGCCCATTTTGCCAACCTTCCCGACTGGCTGGGGCTGTGCAAAATTGTGCGGAGAAGGAAAGAAGTGGGTACCACAATGGTGTGAGATTAGAAATACGGTTTTAGTTTTCTCGCCGACATTACCACCGCTAATGCCAATTTTTCCATCATTGGGTATCGTGTTTCTGCGTCTAGCAAAGTCTTACTTACGTAAAAGATCGGTTTTTGCTCGCCGCGTTCTTCCTGAATGAGGACGCCACTTACGGCCGTTATTGATACTGCGATGTAGAGGAGTAGATGGGTAATGCTTTAGGTGTTGGAAAGCTTCCTCGCATTCCTCCGTCCACTCCAACTTTTTGTTTCCCTTCAAAGTATCGTAGAAAGGAAGACATTTGTCCGTTGACCGCGAGATGAAACGGTTAAGTGCTTCGAATCTACCGATCAGTCTCTGTACCTCGCGCTTCGTCCTGGGGGACACCATTTCTATTAGCGCTGTGATTTGTTTCGGGTTGGCCTCAATTCCTCAGTAGGTTACGAGATATCCTAAGAATTCTCCGGATGCGACGGCAAACCAGCACTTGGCGGGATTTGTCTTCATTTTGTGAAAATTGAGCCTCTCGAAACTTTCTTCGAGGTGCGTGACATAATCTTTCTCTTTGATCAATTTCACGAGCATATCGTCAATGTACACTTCCATCGTTTTTCCGAGTTGTTCGGAGAACATGCGATTGACGAGTCGTTGATAAGTCGCACCGGCGTTCTTAAGTCCTAACGGCATTACTTTATAAAAGTAAGTTCTGCGATCGGCTATGAATGCGGTTTTTTTCTCGATCGTCAGGATTCATCATGATCTGATTGTACTCGGAAAAAGCGTCAATAAAAGATAAGAGTTTGTTTCCTGCCGTTGCCTCAACCAAGCGGTCGATGTGCGGCAGTGGATAGCTATCTTTAGGACACGCCTTATTTAAGTCAGTGAAGTAAACGCAAACTCGCCACTTCCCGTTCTTTTTCTTGCCAACGACAGGATTTGCAAGCCAGTCTGGGTGTCTAACTTCCGTTATGGATCCGACCTTGAGGAGTCTGTCAACCTCATTGTTGACTGCTTCGGCGCTTTCTGGTCCTAGTTTCCGTCTCTTTTGTTTGACGGGTTTGGACGTAGGGTCAACGTTGAGTTCGTGACCGATGATGTTTATGTCGATCCCTGGCATGTCTTCTATGGTCCATGCGAACGTGTTCAAATTCCTTTTAGACAAGCCAAGAGCTTGTTTTTTAAAGTCTCGTCTAGATTCGCACCGATTTTAACGCAGCGTTCTGGGAACGCGCTTCCCTTCCAGCACTTCGGCTGCTCGCGACTGCCAAAAGATTTCGGTTTTATCTTGTTCTGGGGCGTTGTCGATGGCAGGTGGTTTCTTTTTCTTTTTGGAGGGAGCGTCAGCTGAAGGACCTTTTCGTTTTAAATCCGCAGCATAGCAGACCTGCGAGATTTTCCGATTTCTCCAGATGGTCTCGATTTCGCGCGGGGTTGGGAACTTGAGACACATATGGTACGTCGATGGTACCGCTTGCATCGAGTTTAGTCACGTCGTTCCTACGATTGCGTTGTAGGACGTGGGTCGGTCGATGACTAAGAATTTGACGATTTTTGTCACGCTTCCGGCTTGAACCGCAAGGTTGACTTTGCCAAGAGTCATGGTGGTTTCACCCGAGAGTCCTACTAGCGGCTTGAGTTTTCCGTGATTTCGAATGGATAGATTTCCATTCTCTCAAGGGTGTTTTTGAAGATGATATCAGCCGATCTTACGGTATCGACTAATATCCTTGCGACATCCATATTCTCGATTATTAGATCGATGACAAGGAGGTCTTTAAGAGGTTTGGTCGAGTCGACCGTTGCTCTGTCCTTGAACAAGATGACATCGCCATTCGAGTTAGGCATATCGTTTTTTGTTTGTTCAGCGGTTATTGTGTAAGATAATCCGAACCCCCCCCCCCCTCCATCTAGCGCCAAACTGTGGGAACCAAAATTTGCACTGTCGATTTTACGTCAAATATAGAAACTTAGGGAAAACCCTAATTTTCCCAAGGTTCTGGATTTCTGCGGAAACACACTTAAAACGAAGAAGATAAGAGAATACAGATGAAGAAGTTACGCAAAGGCTATTATTGATAAAGAGATTGAGAAGCTGTTACAAAGAGAATTGCGGAACTTAGACGACAAAATGTTTTAAGAATCCGACTTGCTAGTCTAGCCACCTAAGTCCTAAATTCGCCTAAGCTAACAGCAATTTTTCTAGGTCTCAAAAGCTCTGCCTCCTCTTGACTTCGACCTCATTCTTACATACTCTTTCTCAAGGCGGTTGGTCTTTCCTTTTCTGCTGCGATTCGCGCTTATCGGAAATCTTTCATTTTTCTCGATCTTTCAATTTTTCTTCGGAAAACTTCTATTTATATTTAATCTTGACATTTATCCACTCCTGCGGATAATAAGTAAGCCGTCATTGTATCTTTGGGATAGACCTTATCCAAAGTCACGAGTGGGCCTTTGTCGCGTTTTACGACTTTTCGGGCCATTTTACGATTTAGCCATTTTACGAATTTAGACGAGATCGTTTCCTGATACGATGTTGTTTTTAAGTAAACATCTCGAATTAATCGTATAGTTTTGCAATGGTCGGTGTTTTACGAGAACGCGTCTTTAGCGATTTTTATCAAAAAAAACTCGAGTTAATCGTATAGTTTGGCAATGTTCGGTGTTTTGTTTAACCGTTGCCGTTTTATTATGATTTATACGAGGTTTAACTAAAAAATGTGTGTTTTACGGTTCAGAGTATGATTGAGTCGAGGGACATAGATGGTTTAGTTCAGCTCGCCCATTGGCGAGCTGGACAGATGCGTTCAGCTTGCCAATGGGCGAGCTGGTCACATGTGTGGTCAGCTCGCCTGTTGGCGAGCTGGACAGATGTGTTCAGCTCGCCAATGGGCGAGCTTGTCACATGTGTGGTCAGCTCACCCATTGGCGAGCTGGACAGATGTGTTCAGCTCGCCAATGGGCGAGCTGGTCACATGTGTGGTCAGCTCGCCCATTGGCGAGCTGGACAGATGTGTTCAGCTCGCCAATGGGCGAGCTGGTCACATGTGTGGTCAGCTTTCCAATTGGCGAGCTGGACAGATGTGTTCAGCTCACCAATGGGCGAGCTAGTCACATGTGTGGTCAGCTTGCCTATTGGCAAGCTCGACGGTTGCTCGGTTTCGATCTTTTCTTGGCCCGAGATTCTTTCGGAGAATGTAAAGAAAAGTAATCGTAGACGTTGATTTCGAGATTACCGTTTTTGACTCCAACAAAAAGGGTTCATGATAATCTTCTATAAGGCGAAAGAGATGAAGCCTTCTCCCTTATAAAGTAACAATAGCAAATCACAAATCTCTAAAGTCTCTATTTTTCTTGCGTTAAAACTAACGTAAAATTAAAGAGAGAGATGATGTCTTTTATATGTAGGTGCCATTGACTTGTTGGAAAAGATACGGAAAGTAGGACAAATCCAAAATTAGTTGTGGTTTCCTTTAGTATCGCAAGCAGATGAGCGGCTGTTCCTCCAGGATCACCCATTCGGTTGCTATGTCTGGCTGCTCCTTAGGAAAACTCCAACTTGTAATATTTTCTTCATGAATCCTTCCAAGGGCCATCCATCCTACTCCGGACCTTCAAAGATTCAAAAAGGACTAAAAATACTTGTTCACTCATCGACCAAGCCTGCAAAACACGGACTGATGATATCACTCAAATTACCTTAAGGAGTTAATTACTCTCTCAAAAAGAGGTTCAGTTGTAATACTTAGGGATCGAAGCCACAATGAGCTAGGGAAGCAATTAAATCTAATCAGAGTGAATAAGACTAGGTTGATTTATGATTTTGAAGTAAATAACATTGTAGTAATCCTAATTGAGCAATGCAAGACCTTTGTATGGACGACATGAACAAAGGAAGTAACATGGACCAAAGAGTGGCATAGGATGAAAGAAATGTGCAGCACTCTCTTGGAGGTTAGTGTTATCCCTTGGTGGCCGTTCAAAACAAGTGAGCATATGTTATGTATCTTAGTGTGATTGGGATTGAGGTATATTATAAACACTCTTGTGAATGGTATGGGACGTTCATCGAAGTGTGACACTTTGGAGAATGGTATGGGACGTTTTCCCAACGTGTTATCAAACCGAGATCCTACTCAACTAGATACATGGGAACATGGGTTTGTCTTGTCATAGTGAATGCGGCCAGTGCGCAGGTGATGGATTCACTAGGGGTGGTTAGAGACATCCCGGTATTGATCGCAGTCAGGGTAATGCATGCGGATCTGGTTGTGGTCCGCCTTGAGAATCACGAGGTCATATTAGGCATGAACTGGCTTGGCAAGAATCAGACCACCTTGTACTGTCACTGGGAAGGGGGCTGTTCGAGGGTGGGTGTGGACCCCCGATTAGGTACCAAGGTATTAATCGACCTCTGGATGCTTAGTGGTACCAGAGATCTGAGCGGAACAGATGCTTTCATATGGTTGAGAGACCTATATGGCTACCACCACTAAGGAGGTCGTAGGGGGTGGTGACCCTGATGTGATTTCGCTGGTTTGCGAGTTCCATGACATGTTTCGGGCACTATAGGGCATTCCCCTTGGTAGGGCTGACCCGTTCATACCCGAAATGGAGGGACAGCCCCCAATGTCCAAAAGTCTCTATCGTATGGCTCCTGCCAAGATGGCCGAGCTGAAATCGATCAAGTCCAACGAGGGATGAGGATCGCAGCACAACCAAGTCAGAGATTGACCTAGGGATGAAATAAAGACGATCAAGCCCAGTAAGGGATAAGGATCGCAGTACGGCCTACTCGGAGATGGACCTATGCTCGGGGTATAAGAATTGAGTCCTTGAGTGGACCTGGACCGGGATACGATCACGTCTGTACATGAATCAGGATTGAACTATGAAAAAAGTCCAGTGATGGACAGAAGTCAAGTATGAGGCGGTTTATTCTAATATGGACTAAGATCGCAATATGATCAGATGGACCACTTGATAAGATTTTGGGTTAAATCTATCAAGTGGGAGAGACTTGTTTATATAATGATCAAAGATGTGATCAGTGAGAAGGAGCAAGGAGGGAGATGCAATGAATTGGTTAGAAAGAACCAATCGAGCATGCTCCATGTTCCGGATGCAAAGAGTTTGGTTGGAACCTTTGTCATGAGACAAGAGGACAGCATCACTAGATTTGAGGACGAATACGTCGCAAGTGGGGGAAACTTATCGCATCCCCTATTATGGGTAAGATTGCTAGGACAGACCATGGTGCAAGGAGACACACCAGCCAGGTCGTATGACCTAAAGACAAGCATATCATGGTCCAGAAACGTGGTTAAGTGCATCAGGGAACTGAGACTTAGCCAAATAAGGAAGGAAATGGGAGTAAAAGGAGCTACACGAGTAAAGAGGTAGCTGGATGAGGTGTAGGGACAGCTTGACCTAGCTCGGGTAAGCTCGGAGGAGAAGGGTAAGCTCAGCCCAGCTCGGTCTAGCTATACACTCACTGGTCAGCTCACACCAGCTGAACTATCATGTTCTCGTTCCTAGAACTTGAGATAAGGCCTAAACGTTTGATAGCAGCGAGACTGCTTTGGTTCAGATATGGGAATTGATCGTGAACAAGCTGTGATGAAGTGAATGATCAGAATAAATCATGGGAAAGCTTAACCTAGGTCAAGGAATGGACCAAAGGACATAGACAGAAAATAAGATGAAGATATCATGATGTACGAAGTGTATCACAGCTGGGTGATGCGAGCAAGAAGCTCAACCAGCTGGACGGAGCTCAGCTGGAGTTCAACTAGAGTGTTTCATCTCACTGGAGCTAGTGTACTAGCTCAATCAGCTGGGTCAGCTGGGAATCAGCTCAACTCAGCTGGACTGAGTGTTTAAGTCTTGGGAACGGGTCTGGACAGTGGCTGGACCATGAGGATGATCCATGTGTACCAATGGGCCAATGGGCTCTTGTGGTTGGGTCATGGGCGAATGTATTCAGTTTGGTCTTGTTTTGGACATGTCCATGAGTTGTTTATCAGACCCAGGACGTCTGGTAACTGTCTTAGGCTAATGGGTGTGATCTGGACCATTAATTAAATCAATGGCCAGAAATGATACCGAAGGGGTGCAATGGTTAAGAAGTAACAACTCTTCTTCTATATAAGGAAGGAAATTCTTTTCCTTTACAAGCACGCCAGGGCTTCGTCAGCTATGGTCGGCTTAAACAATCCAATACCGAGATTAATGTGAAGGCAGGCAGCAAAAAGGCAGTTCTGTGGGCAATCAAAGGGGAAATTTGCACGACCATTTGATGGTGTTTGATCATGGATGAACACATCCTAGGCTTCATTTATGTTTTGGGAACACACGAAAATATCCAGGAGGGAAGGGAGAAGGCCGGACTCCACTCTCGGCATGAACATCCTTGAAGACAGATGCAGTGTAGAAACTGGTATCATGGGAGTTCCATCGTAGGGATGATGGGTGCGAACCATGATTGGATCTTATCAATACTGGAAGTAGATGATAAGAACTTGATGAAGGCGTGCATTGGAGGAGCATGGTCGTTCATGATAAAGGAAGGCACAAGATCTGGAATTATCATGTATAAGGTAACCAATTTATGATTACTTCCCGGTTTATGTTTCTGTTTCTTATAGGAATGATTATGGCCAAGCAAGATACGCCCTTGAAAAATGTATATATTGGGAGGTGATCTATCAATTGGTAGGATTGGCCACGATCAGAGACCAAGGGTGAAGAGATGTGCCCTTTCAGCAAGGTAGTTATCCATGAAAGCCTTAAAGGTGTATATGGTGGGGATTAAGCAACAACAAGGTGAAGATCGATTTTGGAAAAGCAAAGCTGACTGGAATAGATCCCAAAGGCAAGGAGAAAGAAGTGGTGAGTGGCTTTAAGAGTCCAGGACACACGTTCGAGGATATCATTTTTGGACCAGAGATCCATTCTAGGGACCAACAAAAGCATTGAGCTGGTGTGGTTATTCAAGGAAGGATGTGTGTTATCTGATCTTGGGTAAGTGTTTGAGGTGAAAATGGTCAAGAACAATATAAAGAGAGAGAGATTGGGGCGAACAAAGACGCTCTTTATTAGATCTAAACAAGAGATTACAAGTAGGTGAGTGAAGAGGCGATCTAGCCGGAGCTCGGAGAGCAGACCGGAAGACTACAAAGTGGTGAGTAACGGTGAAGGTAAGCAAACCCTTGATCTAACCACCTAGTCTCTATGAAACCCTAGATCTAGCCGCTTAGTGAGTATGTCGAAGTCCGGATCCCCTTCTCCCTGTTACCTTTCTCCTTTTTATAGACCTTATCTTCGTGTTCGCCCTAGTTTACCCGAGCCTTGTTGGGCTTTATCCTTGTTGGGCTTATTAAGTAGTCCGGGTAAATCGTACTTCCGCCGACTCTTCCAGAATACTCTTAGTCGCGCTACTAAACACGTCCTCGTGCTGAGGCGTTTCTTATGTGTTTAATGGGCCGAGTATACTGTCATGATGGGCTAAGTTCCTCCATTTGATGGGCCTTGTGGAGGGGTATAACCCATCTCCTACAATAAGTCCCCCCCCCCCAGTTCACTTATGAGTTCATAGGACTCTAAGTGAATTTGTGGGTCAAGTTTGATCAAATGGGGAATCTAGCATGGATGCGCGTTTAGGCGTCACCCTGAGCGTGTCTAGTAGCGCGGCTAGGACGTCAACCACGAGCGCGTTTAGGCGTCACCTTGAGCTCGTCTAGTAGCGCGACTAAGTCGTCGCCTGTGAGAGCGCGTTTAGGCGATCACCTTGAGCGTGTCTAGTAGCGCGACTAGGACGTCATCCACGAGCGCGTTTAGGCGTCACCTTGAGCTCGTCTAGTAACGCGACTAAGTCGTCGCCTGTGAGAGCGCGTTTAGGCGATCACCTTTGAGCGCTTCTAATCGCGCGGCTAGGATGTCATCCACAAGTGTGTTTAGGTGTCACCTTGAGCTCGTCTAGTAGCGCGACTAAGTCGTTGCCTGTGAGTGCGTGTTTAGGCATCGCCTTGAGCTCGTCTAGTCGCGCGACTAAGTCGTTGATCGCTGCTTGACCTAGCCGACCTAGACGACCAGTTGAGATGCACGTTTAGCCTCTAACCGCTTTCTGGTTTAATCTCAGCTGCTTCTCGATTTAGCTCTGGTTTAATTTCAGTTCGAGTAAACCGGTTCTAAGGGCTAACCAGACCGAATCAGGTGAAGGATTAAGAGATTTCGAATAATCTTCTGGGTTTCTGCAGTTGATGGGCTTATTTAGGCCCGTTTAAGTGCATTAATTGCACTTAGAGAATCGTGCCTTAGGACTTTGCTATAAATAGGTAGATTCTCTTCTTCTTTCATTATTCTTCTCTGTCAAGTTCAGGTACTTTCTTCTCTCCCTTCTCTCTACCTTTTAACTTTCTCTCTCTAAGTGTTCTCCGGCTTCTTGCCTTGTATTTTCCCGTTTTGGGTTATGGCTTCCATGGGGCGGTTATCGCGTGAGGAAAAAGGCAAAGGGATTGTCTGTGCGACGGGTCAAACCGATGATGTTACAGAGAATGGGAGTCCAATAGAGGATTTTAACCTGATTCATCGTGACGCTCTGCGAGGGGAGCGGCTCGAGCCGCATAGAGATTTAGCCGCGGAATTAGAGAGTGAGGAGGGCGATTCAGCCGCCGAAATAGAGAGTGAAGATTCAAGTCGCTCGGGTAGCGAGTCCGGTCGGGAGGATGCCGAAGATTCCGGCCCCGATGAGGATGGTGAGAACTTAGCGTCTCCGGATCAGAGCCCTCGAACCTTGTGGTTAAGACATCGAATCGCTAGATTTGATTTGATCGAATGCAGGCCGACCATTCATCGTCTCGATGGCACCTTCGAGGAGCTAAATGCTCTTCCCCCAGAATCGCTGCGAGATCCTTGGGCTGAAGGCCAACGTTGGGAGAATGTTTTCGGGACTCGATCTAGCCACGGAACCGTGAGAAGCATTCTGGAATATGCCAGAGGAGCAGGCGTGACTTACGTGATTCCTTCCCAGGAGCAGAGGCCTTGGTCCCCTCCGGTCGGCTTCCAGTGTCTATATGAGTCGTACTTCGAGGATGATTCGAAGCTCTGGTTTCCAATTCCACGTTTGATCTCCGCGTATGCGAGGAGGCGGGGAGTAGCGATCAGCCAGCTAAAGATTGGCTCGATTCGGAACGCTGTTATGCTGATGGTGATGGCTGCGGAGATAGATGTTCCCATGAGCG
This sequence comes from Eruca vesicaria subsp. sativa, assembly GCA_932364175.1. NCBI lineage: Eukaryota > Viridiplantae > Streptophyta > Magnoliopsida > Brassicales > Brassicaceae > Eruca > Eruca vesicaria. Next base: position 12,052 of record CAKOAT010637376.1, read on the forward strand.
TGAGAGTATTCGAAGAGTTGACTTCTACGAAGGCGGAAAAGGGGGGCTTGTTCTCAGTGAAGATGCGTCCGAGTTACAACGTCTTGACTGGTCAGCCCCGCAAGACGACGAACTCGCAGCGTTCTTACTTCTATGTCAAAGCTGATAAATACACGTTTGCAGAAGCCATTGAAGATGACTTTCCGGTGTTATGGAACAAAGAAATTGGTAGAAAACGAGCATCGTGTTGTCTGCTATGTTCGTCGGTCGCCTAACCTTGCCTTTTATCTTTTGCAAGTCGTCATCCAAATACAATCGCTTATCCAGATAATTTCTTCGAGATCGCGCAGGCTATTGCGACTAAAAGCCATCTGAATTGGCCGGACCTGAGTCGGGAGTGGATTCGTCGACAACAGGCTCGCATAGCGAGAGGTAGTCTTTCTTCTTTGACCTTTGGTTCTGGCTGACAGACTAACGGTTGTCTTTCTTTCTTCTGTTTTGCAGTTGATTGGGAATCAAGACAGCCGCTGGTGGTCTCGGCACGTAAATGTCGTCTATCTTTATTCACCAGGAAACAGCAGAGGCTACTTAAATAGGCGAGAGAGATGTCAGGAAGACCAGATTTAAGCGCTCTGCTTAAGGGAAAACTCCAATTGCTGAAGAAGACGACTTCTAGAGTTGCATCGGCTGGGGATAACGATGCTGAAGCTTCTCAGCAACTCGATCCAAACCCGACCGATCAGTCTGCCGATGTTGATCCGCCGGCTCCTGAAGCGAAGAAAAGGAAAAAGCGGAAGAGCCCCGCGACGAAGAAAGTACGGTCATCGACAGAGGCTACTCCTCTCGAAGGGCATTCGGATGGTTTGGAGGTAGGGGAGAAGGAGAAGGGAAAGAGATCGCGCAAAAATTCCGTCGATGGCGGTCCTACCGGGAATGATCCTGAAGAAAAAGGTTCGGGAGAAAGTCCGAGGAAGAAAAAGAAGAAGAAAGTTGCTAAGGAGGTCTCGCGGTCTCTAAGTCCTGAATCCCATCCTTTGGACGCTAAGGGACCGGCGAATGTTGATGATGAGACTGAAGCGCGTAACCAGTCGGCAGAGACCCCGTTCGGATGAGCCGATCGGAAGGTTCGCTTGGTAAGAGACCCCGGGTCGAGTTCACGGACCGCGTGAACTTCTCGTATGATGAAAAGACTCCTTTGATACATAACCCGGACCAGTGCGCGGAGCTTACTCGACAGATCCGAGGCGGGCCAGTTGAAATGCCTCAGGTCGGAGATCTTTTCTTTAAAGACGAGTACACGGAAGCTGCGCTGGCGAACAGACGGGTATGTGCTTTGATCGAAGTTTTGATGGTTGTAGTTGCATCTTCATCCCCTTCAAAACCGATATCTTTACGTTTGTTTGTTTGCTTTTAGGCCGATGGGAGTATGAACGTACTCGTCAAGAAGTACGATGGACTTTGAGGCAGACGATGTTTCTACTTGGAAATGCAAAAAAGCTTTCCCGCACAAGACTCGGCATCATCGAACATATCAAGGCCGACAACAAGAAGGATAAGGAGATCCTTCGCGAGAAGTTTGCGGGGTTTGAGAAAATACTCAAAGCCGACCGTGCCGCGAAGAAGTTGCTTGCACGGGAGAAAGCGAGTCTCGAGAAAGCCAACGCTGGCTGGAGCAAGAGAAGGCGGAGCTTCAGGCGGAAAGGGATGCTGTGACGCAAAAGCTGATCGATGAAAGGCAGCGCCTGCGGCACTCGCGAAGCCAAGAGGTTACGCGCGAGAGGGTGCGTGTTGAGGCGGCTATGACCGACAAGGCTAACCGTTGCATCGATCGTGTCCGGGCTTACCTCGAACGTCGTAGCCTCGTCGATCGGGAGCAAAGTTTGTTGGATCATGCTTTTGGGACAAAGAAATGTCTTGAGATGATTCAGGAAGAAAAGGTGGGTATCACGCAGAAACTGATTGACATCTTCGGTGGTCAAGAGAAGGAGCATGAAGCCAACGTTGCTAAACTGAAAGTAGCTCCTTTATCCGATGCTGATCTCACCCTTTCGCCACTGGTTCTCCCTTCTAGGTTTGTGAATGAGGAGTTCGCGGCTACGCTCGATCCGTACGGGTCGAATGATGACTTGGTTAGATCAGAGACGGCCTCGCAGCTCCGGACGTCATGCGAAGCTCTTGGAAACGAATCAACCGGTCAGTCGCAGGAGATTCCAACCGATGTGGTTCCGTCTCGAAAAGAGGGCGACGATGGGATGGAAGAGCGGTCGAAAGGGCAAGAGGAGTCGGACTTTGCTGAGAAGCTTGCTTCTCCGACTCCGGTTGAACATGAGAAGTTATCTGAAGAGGCTGGTGGAGATGAGCCGGCGTCTGTGGCTGACCTTGTGGAGAATCTTGCCATCGTTGGAGATAGCGAAGTCGGAAAGGGTTCGGGATCCGAGTTGGCTGCTACCATTGCTGAGGATCCCTCCGGTTCGAAGGAAAACGCGATTTGATCGCCTTTTCTTGTATTGCTATTTACCTTAGGGATTTTTTTTGTCTTTTGTTTTCTGAGGCCCTGCTGGGTCCTCCCTTGTTGTAAGACTTCTAATGATAAAATACGTTTAAGTGTTTGAGAGTTATCCCAAGTTCACCTACTGTTTGTGCAGATACATATTGTCCTCGCCTCCGGGTTATATTCCGGAGGAAGCAATTTCCTGTTAGGTATCTGTTCTTGAAAGAAAGGTTCCAAACCGGCTAGTCGGTGACTTAACGAGTTTAGTCGGCCAAAACGTTCACTCGTTTACTCAGATAGCAGTCCGGATTTCTTTCGCATGTCGATCCTGATGGAATGCGACTTTGGGTCCCTCAACCAAGTGTCTGATCAGGACATGACTGATTCGTGGGTGCGAGTATCCGTGTGCTCGTCTGCAGACGATGATGTGGATATCGCCTTGATCGCGTTGGATCGTCACAAAGTTTGGACTTTGGTGTTGTTACAGCTGCGCCTGATTAGGGCTGCCTACGTACCTCGATGGAGGATCAAGCCGTTCGTAGTTCGATTTACCCGAGCAAAAGTGGCCACTTTAAGGCGCATTTACTCGGGCGAGTAGAAGTGACAACTAGGGTGCATCTACTAGTTTTTTTTTTGGTTGTTGTTACAGCTGGACCGATTAAGGCTACCTACGTACCTCCAAAGAGGATCAAGCCGTTCGTAGTTCGGTTTACCCGAGCAAAAGTGGCTGTTTTAAGGCGCATTTACTCGAGCGAGTAGAAGTGACAACTAGGGTGCATCTACTCGGTTTTTTTTTTTTTTTTTTTGTAAGTGATTGTTATCATCCAGCATTGACTCGGCGAGTAGAAGTGACAGCGAGGGTGCATCTACTCGGCCAGAAGGGAGGATAGAGAACAATCTTACGAATAGTAACGGCGAAGGTGCATGGAGTTCCACGCCCTTGGGACGTCTTCGCCGTGCGAGTTTTGAAGTCGGTAGACGCCTGGTTTGATGACCTTGATGATTTTGTATGGTCCTTCCCATCGTGCGCCTAACTTGCCAGCATTGAGCTCCTTGGTGTTCTCGAATACCTTGCGGAGTACAAGGTCTCCGAGCGCGAGCGGTCGTGCCTTGACTCTTTTGTTGTAATAGCTTTCAATCTGGTGTTGGTAGTTCTGGATTCGGAGCAAGGCTTGATCGCGGCGTTCCTCCAGTTCGTAAAGCGCGTTGAGGAGCATGTCTTCATTGAGCTCGATGTTTTGTGGCATTTTGGAACGCCGGAGGCTAGAGACGTTGACTTCAGCTGGAGCCATGGCTTCGACTCCATATGCAAGAGAAAAGGGGGTTGATTTAGTCGCTCCCCTTGGTGTCGTACGATGGCTCCATAGGACGCCGTCTAGTTCATCAGCCCAGTGGCCTTTCTTGAGGTCCAGACGTTTCTTGATGCCATCGACGATAAGCTTGTTGGAGGATTCGGCCTGACCGTTCCCTTGCGGGTATCTGGGTGTGGAGGGGCTCAGGCAAATGTTCCATTTGCTGCAAAAATCTTTGAAATTCCCAGACATGAACTGCGAACCATTGTTGGTTACGATTTCATATGGGAGACCATAACGGCAGATGACGTTCTTCCAGACAAAACCGCGGACTTCTTTGTCAGTTACCTGAGAGAAGGCTTCAGCCTCGATCCACTTGGTGAAATAGTCGGTAAGGACTAAGACAAAGCGGCGCTGACGGGAGCAAATCATGGGACCAATGATATCCATAGCCCAGCGCATGAACGGGTAAGGAGCAGTAGAAGTTTGTAACACTTCTGTTGGGCAATGTATAACAGGGGCGTGTCTCTGGCATTTGTCGCATTGACGGGAATAGGATTCACAGTTTGTGTTCATAGTTGGCCAGAAGAGGCCGGCGTTTCTGATCTTTAAGGCTAAAGCCCGCCCTCCGGAATGGTTTCCTCCAGCGCCGTCGTGGGTTTCGGCCATCGCACGTCGAATCTCATCACCGTGAATGCATTTGAGGAGGACCCCGCATGCGTTGTACCTGAAAAGTTTGTCATCCATGACGGCATAATGCGCGCTGCGCTGTTTTAGTCGTTTAGCCTCCCACTTCTCGGTTGGCAGGGTGCCGTGCGAGAGGTAGTTGATAAACTCCAAACGCCAGTCAACGGTCTGCTGATCGGTCTCAGTCATTGATGTGTCATTGATGGGGGCGACAAGGATAGTCGTCTCATTCGAAACGTTGATGCTGGGTTCGTCGATGCGATGTATCAGAATGGTTCGCTTGATTTGGTCGCGTAATTTGCTTCCAAGAGCGGCGAGTGCATCTGCGCAAGTGTTTTCACCATGAGGTACCTTGGTGAGCTCGAAAAATTCAAACTCTTTTGCCAACTCGTGAACGATACAGAGGTAAGCATCCATTCGGTCTTTGCGGGTGTCGTAATCTCCATTATACTGACCGGCGACGAGCTGAGAGTCACAATATGCACTTACTCGTTTTGCTTTGACTGCCTTAGCCAAGCGTAGGCCGGCTATCAATGATTCGTACTCAGCTTCGTTGTTTGACGCGGGGAAGCCGAAGCTGAACGATTGACGTATCAGTTCGCCAGTTGGGGATTGGAGTTGAACACCTGCGCCTGAACCTTTGTTCGTTGAGGAACCATCCACATGTAATATCCAATTCTGACTCGGGAGTTGGCTGTCCTGCTCTAGTTCGGGTGCCAACTCGACAATGAAGTCAGCCAAGACCTGAGCTTTGAGGGCTGTGCGGTTTTTATACGTGATATCAAGCTCCCCGAGTTCTACGGCGCACTTGGTTAGTCGACCGGCGCGATTCGTATTCTGCAGGACAGTTCGGAGGGGCTGTTTTGTCAGCACCTCAACCGAGTGTGATTGGAAGTAGGGTCAAAGCTTTCTGGCTGCTTCTACCACGGCGAGAGCCATCTTCTCGAGAGCTGGATACCGAGTTGGCCAGTCATACGCCTGCTTGTGTAGAAGATTGGCTTCTGTTCACCTCTGTCCTCCTTGATGAGGACGCTACTAACCGCTGCGCTAGAGACGGCAATGTAGAGTGAGAGGACGTCTCCTTCGTCCGGCTTTGCGAGGACTGGTGGAGTGGTGAGATACTTCTTGAGCTGGGAGAAGGCTTCCTCGCACTTGTCGTCCCAAACAAATTTCTTGTTTCCACGGAGAAGGTCGTAGAAAGGGATACATTTATCGGTTGACCTAGAAATGAATCGGTTAAGAGCGGCGATGCGACCAGTTAGCCGCGGGACTTCGCGGCTGTTCTTAGGACTTGGGAGATCGAGCACAGCTGATATTTGCTTCGGGTTGGCTTCAATGCCGTGTTGGGTAACAATGTAGCCTAGAAATTCACCGGAGGAGACTCCAAACGTACACTTCGCTGGGTTCAGCTTCATCCCATACTTGTTTAGCGTTTCGAAGCAATCGCGCAGATGGTTAAGATGATCTTTGGCGTGAAGCGACTTAACGAGCATATCGTCGATATAAACTTCCATGGTGCTACCGAGTTTGTCGGCGAACATGCGGTTGAGGAGTCGCTGGTAGGTAGCACCGGCGTTCTTCAACCCGAACGGCATGACTTTATAACAATATGTTCCCCGGTCTGTGATGAACGCTGTCTTCTCGCGATCATCGGGGTGCATCATAATCTGATTGTAGCCCGAGAACGCATCCATGAAGGTGAGCATCTCGTTTCCCGCGGTTGATTCTACGAGACGGTCGATGCTGGGTAACGGGTAACTATCCTTCGGACAAGCTTTGTTAAGATCGGTGAAGTCGACGCAGACGCGCCATTTCCCGTTCTTTTTCTTGACTACCACAGGATTCGCTAGCCATTCCGGGTAACGAACTTCTGTGATAGAGCCGGCTCCGAGTAGTCGTTCGACTTCCTCGTTCACTGCTTTCGCTCTTTCCGGGCCCAGCTTACGTCTTTTCTGGCGGATAGGTTTGAAAGTGGGGTCGACGTTGAGCTCGTGGGTAGTTATTGCTGGATCGATTCCTTTCATGTCCGTCATAGACGAAGCGAAGGTGAACACATTTTCCTTCAAGAATGTGATCAATGCTCGCTGCATATCGTCGGCTAGATGTGCACCGACGCGCACCGTCTTACTTGGATCGGAATCGTCTATAGGCATCTCCAGAACCTCGTCTTTCTGAGGGAAAGTTCGAGCGATCGGGTGAGAGACAGAGTTGACTAGGGATGATGAGCGTTGCAGCTTGACTGTGGCGATCAGCAGGTCTCGAGCGGCTTGCTGATCTCCGCGTATGGTCTTGATTTTTCCGTCCACCCCAGGGAACTTGATGCATTGGTGGTAGGTGGATGGAACTGCCTGCATCGAATGTATCCATGGGGTTCCGAGAATGACGTGGTAAGGGGCTTTGGTGTTTACCACGGCGAATTTAACCGTTCGAGTAACCCCGCATGCGCGGACTGGGAGACGGATCGTCCCTATGACGGTTTCTGATGAGCCGTTGAACCCGGTCAAAGTTCGTGAGGACGATTTGACTTCGTCGAAATCGACCCCCATCTTCTCAAGCGTATCACGAAAGATGAGATCAACTGAGCTTCCTGTGTCGATTAACACTTTGGTCACATCGTACTTACCGATCTCAAGGACGACTAGCAGAGGATCGTTGTGAGGCAAATGGACTCTGTTCAAATCGTCGGGGGAAAAGCTGATTGGCGTGTGGCTCGGCGGTTTCGCAGGCCAACGTCTCGAGGACGCGGCTTGGCGCCGGTAGTCTTTGACAGAGCGGACAGAGTCGCCACAGGGAGGTGATCCACCCATGATGACGTTCAGCCGTGGTTTCGTCGTTTGATGTCTAAGAATGTACGAAGATCCGCAGGGACGTTCTGGTCGCGCGGCTTTGATGGTTCCATGGTATGCGACGCAGTTGACCGCTCTAGCCGTCGACTTATTGATTTGGAACGGTTTAGCCGCGCGCGTAAATCGGTCAAGTTAGCGTTGAGTTTGTCACGCAGATCTGTGACGGGCTTGTCGACCGCCAAGGGAGGCTCTTCGGTTTCCAGGCGTCGCGACTTGTTGGCTTGGAGCATGAGGCGAAGATCTTCGCTGTTGACGTCACTGCATGTCGTCACCTTTCGCTTGAGGAAGCTTCGCAGGTCGCTTGACACTGGCGAGTTATCGTCCTCGTCGTCAGACGACAACGGTTGCTGAGATCGTATTACTTCAATACGTTGACGACTTGCTGGTTGCCCCTCGTCTGCTGAAGAGGCTTTGTTATCCACGTAATCCGAAGGTTTGTCGTCTTCACGACGTTGCTCTCCATTTTTACCGCCGGACTTTCGCTGTGCGCGTTTGTCCTTGTTCTTAGACCAACTCTTGCCGGATTTTGATTTTTGCTTTGGAGGCTGAACCTTGAAGTTGCCTTTTTCGACCGATGAGAGAAATTCAGCGTACATCGTCCTACACTCGGTAGTATCGTGTCCTTTGACGTCATGGTACTTGCAGTGTTTGGTGAGGTCGACTCCTTTAGAAGATCCTGCCCCTGAGGTAGCCGGCGACGCGGGTTGAGTCGGTCCGGCAGGACTAGCCAAACCTTTTAGGGCTGCCGTTTCTCGGTTGTACACGTTCCGTGGCTCGCCACGTACTGAGAAACTTGCGACTGGTGTGTTATTCTCGTCAACGACAAACAGAAGCCCGCTTTTTGTTGTTTCTTGTCGCCGGAAGCGTGTTGACGCGGCTCCGGCTTTGCGTCGGAGGTCTTGGGCGTTGTCGGCTTTGCTGCGCTATGTTTGCCCATGATTGCTTTCGTGTCTTCCTCCATGCGGATGAAGTTGTGTGAACGAGCAATGGCATCCTGGAGCGTCGTGGAGGTGCTTCGGTATAGGTCCTCTCGGAACTTGGAATCGAGATGGAGGGTGTTCATCAAAGCGTCGACGGCTATGTGGTCAGGGATGTCGATCTTTGAGACGATCGACTTGAAGCGCTCCATAAAGTCTCGGAGACTTTGGTCTTTAGTCTGCTTTAGGTTCCACAAGCTGGAGGCTGTCGCTTCGCGCTTAGTGAACATGATGTAGGTTTTGAGGAAAGCCGACGAAAGCTCTCTGAAGCTGCTGATGGAGTTCTCCTTGAGGCCTGAGAACCAGGTGAAGGCTTGGTCGTGGAGTGTTTCCACGAACAGCTGACAGTATGCGGCGTCCTTTTCGTCGTCAGGTAGTCGTGCTCGGGCCATCGCGATGTTGAAAGCCGTCATATGTTCTACAGGGTCGCCACCGGGCTTGTATTGCGGGACACGCAGCTTCTCGATCTTGCGGAAGTTTACGCTAGTCAACGTACTGGTAAATGGGGTGCGCTCGGTTGAAGCGAGGACGCTTTCGATCTGCGGAGCGGCGCTAGTAACCTTGTGAATCGTGGAGCTCATCTGTTGGAGGTTGAGTTTGAGCTCGGCGATTTCACGGACAGTCGTGAGATCTGGACCGACTTGAGCTGTTTCTGCAGCGTGCGGCTCGGTGGGTTCCGACTCTTCTGAGGTATGGTCGGCTACCGGCGCTGTCAGGTTAGTGTTGAAGAGATGACGTCGGAACGCTTGAGAGTTACTCGTCTGCCCGGCGGGAGCTGCTGTTAACGCTGCGACGAGCGCGGCGAGTTGCGCTTAAGTCTCCTTTTGGATCTCGTCTTGTCTGGCGAAACGCGCCATGACGGAGCTCATGAAGTCGGGCGGAAGGGGTGTTTCGGGTACGGGAGTCTGAGTCGGCTCCTCCCCGGCGGTTCCGGAGACGGTTCCGTCGTCTAGCATGTCTAGATCTGGTAACGTTGCTTTGTTCAGAGCCCCACGGTGGGCGCCCAATTGTTTGAGGTGAAAATGGTCAAGAACAATATAAAGAGAGAGATTGGGGTGAACAAAGACGCTCTTTATTAGATCTAAACAAGAGATTACAAGGAGGTGAGTAAAGAGGCGATCTAGCCGGAGCTCGGAGAGCAGACCGGAAGACTACAAAGTGGTGAGTAACGGTGAAGGTAAGCAAACCCTAGATCTAACTACCTAGTCTCTATGAAACCCGAGATCTAGCCGCTTAGTGAGTATGTCGAAGTCCGGATCCCCTTCTCCCTGTTACCTTTCTCCTTTTTATAGACCTTATCTTCGTGTTCGCCCTAGTTTACCCAAGCCTTGTTGGGCTTTATCCTTGTTGGGCTTATTTAGTAGTCCGGGTTAATCGTACTTCCGCCGACTCTTCTAGAATACTCTTAGTCGCGCTACTAAACACGTCCTCGTGCTGAGGCGTTTCTTATGTGTTTAATGGGCCGAGTATACTGTTGTGATGGGCTAAGTTCCTCCATTTGATGGGCCTTGTGGAGGGGTATAACCCATCTCCTACAGTAAGGATGGATGACCTGATCCATAGATTATAAATCAAGGTGTCTTATCTGATTGATCAAAGGATGCACCGGTTGTAAGAGCAAGAATGATCGGTTTCACTGGGACATGGCTCCATGGTCGGTTAGGTAAGTATGAAGACTCGTCAGTTCTGAGTCATGTGGGGTGGTTGGTTGATTGACTTAGGATCTGATGGGCATTATTAGTCCATGAGAGGACTTGGTATTATATCCTACAAGCGTAAGGATATTGGATGATGCATGGGCTGAGATGGGCTAGATGCATATCAATTACTATTGAAGACTTCCCAAATGTTACTTAGTTTGTGGAGATGGTTGGTTGAATGACTAAGTACCCAAGGGAAGGGGTTTACGCAGGTACAAGAGAGCTGGACGATTAGACGGGGAGCTGGGCACAACTATCTCGAAGCTCGGTCAGCTAGAAGAGAGTATCTGGAACCTCAAGTGAAGTGGTACAGCTTAGCTAGCTCGATAAGCTAGCTAAACAAACTGAGGCAGCTGGTCTTAGCAAGCTTGAGTGAGTCAGCTTGATAAGCTGGATGAGCTAGCTATGTCAGCTAGGAGGATGAGCTAGCTAAGTTAGCTAGGAGGGTAAGCTATCTAAGACAGCTAGGAGGGTAAGCTATCTAAGACAGCTGGGCCGATGAGCTAACAAGCTCCGTGGATGTGGCAAAGGTAAGATCTAGCCATTCTTTCTCAGATCTAGATAGAATGGTTAAGGAGAATGGAACCTCGGATATGTATGACTTGAAACATGTAAGAATTGATTTATAAGCCGAAAGGTGGTTAAGTGAACTGACTAAGGTGTAGACGATTAGACTGGACAAGTATTAGATTGGTTTTAGACCAATGGTTAGTATAGCATAATCCGATGCATATGAGTTGAAATTATCTAAGTTAGCGAATGACTAAGAAAGTCTTAAGCTGAGATCTAAGTTAGCCCTCGCCTATGTACGATATTATAGATAAAGGGAGAAAAATTTAGAGGTTCGGTTAGTGTGTGAACCGAGCGACATAAGTATTCGACCGCGGCTTGAGAGGTTGGGATCGGGTCTTACAGTATTCATGTTCTTAACATCAATAAAACACTATCTTTGATTATTATTTTTTTCCTTTACTTTCTCTTTATGTAATGTCACGAAGGACCCTTCTTTATTTTACACCGAGAATAAATATATAAGACCGAGAGTAGACCATGATTGTGTTTCAAAAAAAAAAAAAGACCATGATTTATGTTCTAAAACACATCCATTCTAAAACTCTCCAACCTCTTTCTAAACTCTTTGAACCTAAAAACACTGAACTCTATATTAATCTATTGTTATTTCATGTTTTCTTACTGATTTGTTTTGTTTTTGTAGGTTTTTCATATTACATGGTTCTCATCTTCAACTCTTTTAAAGGTATATCATAAATCATATTAATCTCTTGTTGCTTAAAGCTCTTAACTTTTGAAAAAAAAAATTGGTTGTTTTAAACTTTTATCTTATTTTTGAAGTTTTGCTATGTTTTGAAGCCATTTTAATGCTTTTGGATACATAGAATTTTCAGATCTGAGACAGACTGGAAATAGTTTCCTGGAAGTCTTTTAACATTTAATGCACTAGAAGACTTACTATAAGTCTTCTCCCATGTCTCATCTATCATTACAAATCTGAGTGTTTTGGTGAGTTTCTAGGTCAGATTTTTCTTCATTTGGTCATTTCTGGTTGCTTAAAGCTCTTACATTTTTCAAAATTAATCATTTTTTTAAAACACCAGACTTTATATCATTTTATCATTTTTTTTTGTCTCCAGTCATTTTCACTAATTCGTCTTGTTTTGTAGGTTGTTTATTACATTCTTTTGTTTCAAATTTACAAAAGATTTCACAACTAAAAGAGTACACATAAATATCACAAAACAGACCATAAACAAACGATTTCAGATCATTCCTCCACAAATACAAGTTTGGACTCCACTTGACATGGGATAAGACTCTGCAAGAAGACTTCCAGGAATTCGTCTAGTGCATTAAATGTTAGAAGTCTTATGATAAGACTTCTCCGGAAGTCTTCTATGGCTGTCTCAAATTTAAAATACCTTCATATCCAAAAGCATTCAAATGGTTTCAAAATATAGAAATCTTCAAAAATAAGGTAAAAGCTTAAAACAACCAAAAGAGTTTTCAAAATGTAAGAGCTTTAAGAAACAAGAGATTAATAATTAAAAAAAAGATTTATAAATTAATCTTTAAAGGAGTGATTTTGCTAAATATGTTCAAGTCTACACTATTATCTTGCCAAAAGTACTTGACATTATTGAAGTTATTGATTCAACTTCAATAGCAAAACAAAATAACACAAAAACAAATTAGTCAAATTTACTAAAATTAAGGGAATAAACTTCTCAAGAAAACTTAGTCAAATTTTCATTAGTTCAAACATATAACAGTTTCAGTAGAAGTCTTCCGAAAGACTTATTCTTGAAAGACTTCTCGAAAGACTTAAGTTTCAAAAAATATTAGCTTACTTTTATTTTCAAAAAAATCTTGAAAATACTAGAGAAGACTTCCCGGTAATTCGCCTAAGATAAACATGTTAGTTTTGCATTTGACTGGTTTATGTCAAAAATTTGAATTTTCCTAGACGACTTACAGGGAAGTCGTCCACAAAAAAAAAAAACTTAAATATTTAATTTTATCGGATGACTTCCATTTAAGTCATATCGGATTACTTTTTCAACTGAAAAATAAAATGTATTTTATTTTATTCAGATGACTTCCATATAAATCTTCCGGCAGACAGGTTACACAGAAGTCTTTTGTAATAACCTAGGTTTGACCAGAATTTTGGAATAAATCCTGGAAGACTTCAGTGTAAGTCATCTATCAAAAGACTTATATGGAAGTCGTCCAGATAAAATTAAATATTTAAGTTTTATTTTTTAATTGCAAAAGTAACCTGAAATGACTTACATGAAAATTGTCTAATTATAATTAAATATTGAAATTTTATTTTTCTGCTGGACGACTTACAAGTAAGTTGTCCAGAAAAAGTCAAATTTCTGGTTAAATACAAAACTAGCATGTTTATCCTATACAACTTACCAAGAGGTCTTCTATGGTATTTTGAGATTTGTTTTGTTAACAAAGAAAAATGGAAGATTTCCATCGAAACCATATTCTAAAACACATATAAAAGTCAATTGCAAAACTAACTTCTGCATTGACCAGAAGACTTCTGTGTAGTAGTACAAAACTTACATGGAAGTCTTCTGATGAACAAAATTTGGAAAAAAAATTGATTTCATAACTTCAATCAGTGGGATAACTTTTTTAGCACACAGAAGTCTTATTCAAGCACATAGAAGCTCAAACGAAAGCGACCTACCAAGAATCATAAGCTTGAAGGGCTCAATGAACCATAACAAATTTAGAATCAAAATCTTTTTTTTTATGAATATAGAGAGAAAATGGAAAATATGTTGTTTTTGGTTCATTAGAAATGATATGAAAAGAGTATAAATCGACTTTAGGTGCATTAAAAGCTTCAAATTGGTTGTTCATAGTGGTTGGTGTATTGATGGGAATGACAATATTGTAAATACATGAAGAAGATAGGGATGAAAGAGTAAAAAACTCATTTTCTAAAAAAAGGCATTTTCGTGAATAATCCAAATTTAAGTTATGAATCATATTTGCAAAAAAAAAAACCTTGCATTTATCACTTTAGTTCTTATAAGTTTATATTTTATAATTGTGTCACATATAGAATATCATATTCAATAAATCTAAGCTTGTAATGTATTTATATTTGACAAAAAAAGTTAATATTTATTTTAAAATTCATTAATTGATAATATATATGAACATTACAAAGTTAGTATATTAAGTCATTTGAAATTCAATTTCAGTTTAAGATATAATATGTTTTTTTATAATTCTGATTTATTATAATATAACGTTAATACTGTTTAAAATATTTTTAATATGTTATATAATTTATAAAAGTTTTTTATTTTCAGTAATTCACTCTTAAGAATTATAATGTAAAAAAAAAAAATTGTAGAGTGAAATTTAAGGTCTTACATTTGAAGAAGACCACATTCAAACCTCAATTTTGAGGTTTAACAAAACTAAAAATAAATTTGATTTTGGAGATGCTCTAAACACCTCACTAGATACATCCTTATATTTAATATCATCATTAAGTATAAAATAAACATTATTTTTAAGGAAACTTAAATAAACATGAATTTATTTTAGTAAGATAAATATGATCTCTGATAAGAATAATAAAACATAAATGGTGAAAATTAAAATTATTTTTAATTGGAAAAAAAAAATTAAATATTTTAAAACATTTATTAAATGATGAATTTAATCTATATTTATAAGAGATGCCAAAATTAAGAATACAGTCATAATAAAGTGAATGTGACAATTAGCGCCAAAGTTTGATTGTTTTCTCCTTTCACTTGTGTGTGCATGAAGATGAAGAGAGTGTCAGATTTGCAGCGTACAACTTAGTGTGCTACAATAGCGTAACTGGAAACGCATCGTTTCGTATACATGTCTTACAACATACGCAAAATTATACTATCATATATATGATGTAGTATAGGCACAGAAAAAGGTAAAGAGACCATTAGCATAGGTGTTTATGGGCTCCAAGATTTACTTCAATACAATAAGATAAACAATATAGAAGTGTGTAACAGAAAATACGTCTTTTTAAATGTCTGACACCACTTCAATGGTAGATTTTGTTTTTCTAAACATATTTTATTAACAGATTTATTATTTGACAGATTTGTTTTTTGAAAATAAATCTGCCAACGATCAAATACTAAGGGCGCTATGGTAATTTTTTTTTTGTTATAACTTTAGACAAATGTAATTTTGATCAGAAAAATATTCTAATAATTTTTAAAAATTATGAGTCACTATAATAATAACACAATTAATTTGAGCCAAAACATGAATTAAAAATTTTGCCACCAAATAAACAAAAAGTCTACCAACAATTTTAAGTCGGACATATAACTCTGCCATACGAAAATAAGTCAAACATAAGAAATTAAGTCAGTACATAAAAGAAAATCGTCCACAAATTTCTATCATTGATAACAAATCTACTACCTCATTCAACATGCATATTCTTAAAAATCTATTTTCTAGTTAAATCAGACAATTAACTATGTCGTGGAAACAAATCTGACGTTTCTAAAAAAGTCTGACACCACTTTAATGGTAGATTTATTTTTCTGTACCGATTTTATAAACAGACTTATTACTCTATAGATTTATTTTTTTGAAAATAAATCTGCCATCAATTAAATATTAAGGATATTTTGGTAATATTTTTTTGTTATAACTATGAAAAAGAACAATTTCGACCATAAAAATATTTTAATAAGTTTTTAAAAATATGAATCCTTCTAGTAATAGTACAATTAATTCTGTCATTTTAGTAAACTTTCTAAAATTTAGCTAAATTGTTTTGTCACATTACCTTTTATGTCATCCAGCTGATAATCTTTTACCAACCAGATCTGTAAAATAGACGGTGATTCCGATTTAATAGTCCAAAAAATAGAGGGTTGTGATTCCAAAACTTATGCTATGTCCCCTTTCCAACAAAATCATCTGGGAATTACCTTGATTCCTTTGCTTATGCTCTGTAGTTGCTCGTGTTGTCTAAAAATGGAAGTTACTCTATAGAAATATTTCATTAAATCATACAAAATATTAGCCTATAAAGTGTTATGGTTATATGCTTAATTAGTTTTTTTGTTATATACATAACACCTACTTTCCCTTTATTAAATTTAAGAGATTTTTATTGATTATTCACTTGTTCATATAGGGCTGGTTCAACACTAGTTATTATATAAAAATAGCTTTGTGGCAACAAAATAATTTTCTTTTAATAGAATAATATAAATAATATCTCGGTACTAACCAATTATGAACTCTTAAAACTTTTTGATAATCTGAACCAACTAACTAACGAAACATCACCATGGAGAGAGAGAGAGAGAGAGAGAGAGAGAGAGAGAGAGAGAGAGAGAGAGAGAGAGAGAGAGAGAAATGAGTTGTATTTTACGCAAAAAAACAGACAAACAACAACTGGCATTAAAGGAAAAACCAAATTAATCTGTTATTATAAGTTTATGCCCCAAAATAAGAAAAACGAAAAAACAACAACTGGATATGAGAAAACAAATAGAAAGTCTATTTGATAAGATGAGGCAACCTTCTATGTCTTTACGCGTCATCGTCATCCTGACCTGAAAATCTCTCTGCTTTTCCTAATCATTCTTCTTCCTTAATCTATTTTTTCCTCTCCAAATCTCAAAGTCAATTCTCGCCAGAGCCTATCTTCTCAAAATTTGATTTCTATTGTTCATTCTTGGATCTGTTTCAGCAGCCTCAAGAAGATTCATTCACGACTCTCGGAGATCTTTGGTACCTATTGGCTAATATGTGAAACAGATTTAACCATATAATTTGCTATTGTTTGTATGTAAAAAAGTATATTTAAGGGATCTCAGAGAAGCGATCATGTCCTTTAGATCACATTCGACAGGAAGCAGTCAATTTGCAGAGAAGATAACCGATGATCCGGTAACGTATAAGACGGCACAAAGCACCGTGACATGCATATACCAAACGCATATATCTGGAAATTGGAGGAATGTGACGGTCCTATGGTCCAAGAATCTCATGAACCATTCGCTTACGGTCATGGTGACAAGCGTGGAAGGCGATATGAATTATTGCTGCAAGGTTGATCTTAAGCCATGGCATTTCTGGAACAAGAAAGGGTACAAGTCTTTTGAGGTTGAAGGAAACCCTGTAGAGGTGTATTGGGATTTCAGGTCTGCGAAGTTCACGAGTAGCCCCGAGCCGAGCTCGGACTTCTACGTGGCTCTGGTGGCAGAGGAAGAGGTGGTTTTGTTGGTGGGTGATTACAAGAAGAAGGCTTTCAAGAGAACAAAATCAAGACCCGCTTTGGTGGAGGCTGCCTTGTTTTACAAGAAAGAAAACGTGTTTGGGAAGAAGAGTTTTGCTACGAGGGCTAAGTTTTACGACAGGAAAAAAGAGCACGAGATCAACGTGGAGAGCTCAATCTCCGGGACTAAAGAGCCAGAGATGTGGATAAGTATTGACGGGATTGTGTTGGTACAGGTCAAGAATCTGCAGTGGAAATTCAGAGGGAACCAGACCGTGCTGGTAGATAAACAACCTGTTCAAGTCTTTTGGGATGTGTATGATTGGTTGTTCAGTGCGCCGGGGACGGGCCATGGTCTGTTTATATTCAAACCAGGGACCGCTGAAGACAGCGACATGGAAGGAAGCGGTCACGGTGGTGGTGAGAGTGATACCAGCACAGGGAGCAGGTATCATTCGACCAAGAGTGGCTCTTGGCCGCCTGAGTTTTGCCTCTTTCTATATGCTTGGAAACTTGAATAGTAGTCTATCAAAGAGAGAAGCTTTTGTCAAGAAAATTTATTTTCTTATACGTGTTTGATTGAACTCGAATGGTGACATAGCGATTAACATTATCACAAATCACTAGGGTACGATATACATATCGTAGTATCGTAGTCAAGCTTTGGTTTTTTCATCTATTGTTGTTTCTTGTGGCTGTAAATCATTCTCACTCTTTCGTTTGTTATTGACAAGTTGACAACATCACAGTCATCATGAGTTTCCAGTGACAATATTATACTGTAGGATTACTTGTAATGCTCCACTTGCAGCGTTGCACCCTCATAACAATCCTTTCTACCAAAGACTTTTTTTTTTTGACTTTTTCTATTATCACTGAGCTATGATTTCTTTTATCTTCTTTTTCATTAACACAACGAACCATACATAAAGTTTCTTTAGCTAGAGAATCAGCAACAACATTTTGGTTCCTAGGAATCTAAGAGAAGAAGATTAAACACGATGAAATGGAGCTCAGCTTTTCTATGTCTGAGAGGACACCATGGAGTTCAGAGATTGGCTCTCTTCAGTTTATACCTTTAATCAGCTGGGATGAATCGAATTCAAATCTAATGGAGTCGAGTCCATGTTCTATGCAGGACAGTAGCGCCTCTCTAATTGCCAGTCCTTCTGCCATCAGAGGGGAGCCTACATGCCAGACCGTTTTCTTCTTGTGAATTCTCTCCTGAGATGTCTGCACTGTCCATCCAAGTCCTGCCTTTCTCTCCTCCTTACGCCAAGTCGCATCAGATCGTACTACAACATCAGCTTCTTGTTGGGTAACAGGTACTGAACGAGCCTGCGGAGTGTTTCCCTTTTCTTTGTCTTGCGCTTGGTCCCATTCTTTGGCTGCTTTAATTGCTATAGTAAGGGTTTCCGCAGGTGAGGCCGAGCTTCCTTTGAAGACGATTTTGTTTCGTTCCTTCCAAATCGTCCATAAAATCCAAGGGAACAAATGACTTGATACTATTTCTGTTGGGGGGAGGCACTGCTTTGTGCAAAGAACAGTCCACCCATCTTCCAAATCTACTATTCCTCTAGAATCAAAGCCCAAGACTAAGGAGGCATCACGCCAAACCTGTTGTGCAAAGGGACAGTGAAAAAGAAGATGAAAATAGATTCAGAGACTCCGTACCGTTTACATCGGGGATCAGGCGATCTCCTACGGGTAATGTTCTTTTTAATGTTTTCCAAGCAAAAGTTTTTACTTTTGGTTCCAGACATTTTTGTACCATATGTTGCTCGCATCAAGCATTGTCTCTCCATTGTTTTCTTCCAGCGAAGTCGCAAAATAGTACCCTCACTTCGTGGGGTAGCTTCCCGTGTTTGTACCCAACCATACCAGTCTGTCTGAAGCATTTGCGATGCTTGGCTTTATAGCTAGGATGTCCTCTTCATACTGAGGGAGGATGAGCCTTATTTTCTCCAGATCCCAGTCTCCTTCTATATTAACTCTTAGGTCTGCGACCGTGAGGTTGGCATAAGCTTCTGGTGCTGGTCCATATGGACGCTTCTGTTTTGAAATACTCAACCAAGGATCATACGGGATATTAATGTCTTTCTCATTCCCTACAATCCATCTTATTTTTTTTTGATGAAAAGATCTCTTCCCACTAGGACACTTCGCCATCCATGAGATGAAGTAGAGCTAATGTTGCAGCTAAGAATATCTCCATTAGGATTTTTCTTTTATCGTCATAATATCGAATTCAAGACTATACATTATCCAAGAACAAACACTAGAAAATATTTAAGATCTTTTTATGCCAACAATTGCTATACTAATTTAAAATACTACTAGAAGTTGTTAAAATATTTACGGCATTTTGATCAAAAATAAATAAAAATAGCTACTGCATTTTCTGTAGCTATTGGATACAAGAATTTGTTAAATACATCTATGCATCATTTGCTTCTTATAATCCCTCTATGGGTTTCTTTCAAATGTTTAATCATAAGATTATTTGCTGAGATATTCTTTTAGGATCCATAATTAGCGAAATACACACGATGTGACTGAATCAAATATAATGACCAAATTGACCTTCCTTATTTCTCGGCCCTACTCCATAGTCCTGCGCCCGTAGCCCCACGCCTGCGGTTGTAGCAGGCAACTTCCTCTTTAACCGCAAACCATATTTATGTTTCAACCGTCCACTTTCGAATTTTAAAATAAATTTGAATTTTATTTTTTCATTTCTTTTAGTTCCAACACGAAACTGATTTTTCAGTTTCTCATTTCAATTGTACAAAAGAAACTGTAAATCTCATTCTTGAACAACCGTTAATTCCTTTGTTCTTTTCCGAGTGTTCGATGGAAGATATGATACTTCCTCTCCGTATTTTTTCCTGTGGTGATGAACCAATCGGTGAACGAGTCAACTCGTATCACAGGACTCGGAGAACAGAGTTGCTAATTGAATCCCTAGACGAGGAAGAGATGGAGTTCTTCAAAAATTCTCAGTTCTCCAAAGTTCTAGCTTTAGACGAGAATCCACCCTTTTCTGGTGTTTTTGGTCATTTCATTTTGGTGAGGATGCTGAAGACGAAGAAGAAGTACGAGATGTGGTTGATTTTCGCCAGAAGACCAATCAGAATTTCTCTTAGGGAGTTCGCTATTGTTACTGATCTTAATTGCAACCGGATTCCTACTCAGACACGGAAAAAAGAAAGAATCCTCTCAAAGAGAAACTGTATTGGAACGACTTGTTTGGCTCTCTTAAATCGTGTTCTGTGGATACTTTTATCGAGATGCTCAAGACCCACAAGGTGAAGGATAGGAACACCAGGATCAAATTTACATGTCTAGCAATTACGGCTTCAGTTCTACTTCCATCTTCTCACACTCTGAAAATTGTTCCAGAACATGTCGAGTTAATTAGGGATATTGATGATTTTATTGCATATCCATGGGGGCGGATTTCTTTTGAACTTGTAACATCAACCTTACTTAAGAAGGATGCAGTTGCCCTTGCTCAAGACTCTTTCGCATTAAGAGGTAATGTGTAAGCTATTCAACTTGTCATGATTGCTGCTGTCCCTGCTTTGAAAGAAGAAGTCATCACCAATGCCCATGTTGTTGTAGTTGAGTCTGATAATGAGAGTGAGAACCCGGCGGAGGAGGATCTAGTAGTTGGCGATGCTTCTGGCAGTTTGAACAAGGTTAATCCCAAAAACGCCAGGGACCTCAACGCGGAATGCCAGGTTTGACATCCTGCTTTGTCATTTTTATCTGTTAACATATATATTAACTGTTACCGGCATTCATAGTTAGTAACCAAATAGGTAACATCTAATAGACTAAATACATGTTCCTTAATCCCATGCCTGATTTTGTTTCACTATACCTATCATCGGCATTACATAACAAAACTATTCTTAACCGAAACTGTCTGTGTTATTTCTACTTTTTATCTAATTGATAGATGACACTCATATTGATTATGTTTAATATTTTATAGTTAAGTAGGTCATTACCGGGTAATATTAAAGTTTACCACCACCGGCTCTGTTAGCTCGGTTTTCCAGGTGCAAGTTAAATCCATTCTTGATGCCCCAGAGGAGGATTGGCTTTCTGAGCAGGACTTTAGTTGGGTTGATGAATGAGAGGACCCTTCCGTTGACAGGCTTGTTAAGCTCATTAACGATGGGTTTGTTTTCAACAATGGGATGTTCCGTGGTGGTATTTCCTCTAGTGACCTATCAAGACCAAATATTTCCAAGCAAAGGGAAAAAGTGGCCAAGGATAGACATGACAAAGCAACTTTGGGGGGGGGGGACATCTGAGTCATCGGGTATTGGTCCAGCCATGATTGAACCTCTAGCTAATCTAATTTCAGAGAAATTGCGTGGCGACATGGTTGGTATGGAGTATAAAATAGCACACGCTGTTGAGAAGAAGGTTGCCGCTAGTCTTGTGGGAGTTGAGGGTAGACTAAACAGTGCTGTTATCAACTACATGCAATCATTAAAGAAGGGAGTCATCAGGGCCATCATTGAGTTTTTGGGAAAGTCTACCTCATCAATTCCAACTGAACAGGACATCCCACCAAGCGATTTACCAAATCGCACCACGGATAAGGACACGGACAATGTGGATGCATCTCATGCTGGAGATGATCACGAAACCTCTTCCAAAGCTTCGGAGCCTAAGGAGGACGACCCAGTTAGGCGGGTCCTAGATGAGATTCAGGCATCCTCTAACAATGAGGAGGTAAGATTTATGTTCAACTACTAATGATTTTTTCCCGTAATTACACTAACATTTCATTTCTTCCACTTGCAATCAGTCTAATGAACACGAACACGTCGCTTTACCGGACTCAACAGCACAACTCCCTCCAGACAATGAAAGGACAGTGATACTATCTCACGAGGTTACTAGTACTATTTATCCTATTAACAGTAAATAAATGTCTTGGCTGCTAAAGATTATTGTATCCGTTAAACTTAACATGACTACTTACAATTTCTAATACTTGTCATATAGCAGGAAGACGACAATGTCTCACCTTCGAATCGTCTTCTGGAAATCTCAAGTGGCAACAACTTGGCGGCACCGAACTCGGTATTTTCCCTTAAATTTATAAAAGCACCTACTGTTAACCCTATAATAATTTGTTTATCCTTCCATACATACAGTCTGGGATAGAAGCACCTTCTTTCTCGATAGGCCTAACCCAAGAAGAAACTGCTCTTCCGCTTCTTGATCCAAAACCGTTGGGATATGTTCTCCCTCCGATCTAGAAAACAAAGAAAACCCTGATACTCGTAGAAGCAAGCGTTCAAGGGTAGCACCAACAGCTTACCAGGACTTCCAGTTAGACCCCAAAGTCAATGCGTGTTTCTGCATCCTACCCAACATCGCCAAATTGTTTGAAGATCTTCAGAGGAATGTATTGCATCTTGGGTAAGTAGTCAATTATTATTTACAGTCACATTTTAAGTTTACCGTTACATACCCAGTTGAGTGTCACTATCTAACTTACTCGTTAACTATGTCATAAAAGATTTGTCCATATAGATGGCCCCACGGCCCTTACCGCCAAAGAGTTTCTTGATATAGCGTGGCAGTCTTCTCATATTTCTCCCCAGTTAAATTAGATTTAGCTGTACTTTATGAACACTATACTTTATTGCATATTCTAACGATCTTTCTACTTCGTATCAGACTATGGATGCGTTGATGCGTTACCTGTCTGATGAGCACGAGACTCCTTCTAACTCACTCAAGGTCTACGACACTAGCCTTCCCGATTCTTTGATCCGTCATTACGGAAGGTTTGTCAAAACGGCTCTCAAAGATAGGATTAGATTCAAGTTCAATGATGTTGTTTTGGTGAAACTACGTGAGAACCCAGCTGACCGACTGTACTTCCCGTTCAACATTGATCAGAAACACTGGGTAGATGTGGTTGTTGACATTAAGGCTCGCGTTCTTCAATTCATGGATTGCCACATCACTATGAAGACCGATGGTGTGCTCAAAAAAGAGCTCAACCCGATTGCTAATATGATGCCATATATGATCAGAGGTTGGAATCCCGAAGCAAGTTATGTGAGCAGCAATGCATTCAGTATCACGAGGCCCAGAGGCATCCCTCAATCAGAAACAGAAACCGACTCTGCGGCTATGACTTGTCTTTTTATTGATGCTCATTGCCAGGCTTGTGTGGAAGGTGCCAAAGCTATTACCCCGCGTGTGCTTCTGGATGCTGCCAAACAGCTGGCTGTTAAGTTCTTTCGTTTCCTATCCAGGCCTCCTAAAAATCCCTCCCAGACCTAAGCTATTTTTTTATTTTAACTGTTAAGACAATGTTTTCATCTTTTAATTTTTAAACCCTACCGCTTATCCTGGATCACATTTGTTTACTAAAACTTTTTAACTACTTTGTTTCACTTAAACGTTAACTGCCTCCATATATGTTAAACGAGATAACTAGGTATAATAATAGTTATGCCATCTACCTAATATATTTGTCTCGTAAACTATTATTTCGTAACAATATATCACCAGTAAATTTACATAACCCCTGTCATTTATAAACACACATTTGTGATCTAAATATGTTACTCCTACTATATCACCTGTAATATGCCTTTTCAAATTTTTAAACGTAAACAGATATTGTTACCGGTTAACTAACTTCATTAACGTCAAACAGTTTAGTTTACGGACATTACAATGGAGGGCAATACACTCTCTTCACTGATCGTACATTACAGATTTTGTCAATAAGGAAGAGCTTTGGGGAACAATAGTATCATATTACATATCCAAAAGCAAAAGGTCACCCCAGATCAGACCTTCAAAAACAAACACTCCTTCCATTGCACCTCCTCAGAATAATTAGCCTCCCTTCTAGATAGGTGTATTACAGGTGGCGCGGTTGTGATCCGCACCTTTGCATCTGGTACAAGTCTTCCTTCGTTTATACGCACCAGTTTGCTGTCAAGTTATCCATTAACGGTTAACAACATCAATAAATGCAATTTTTTGTGTTAAGGTGATCAAGGAAAGCAAGAACTATTACCCTGATCTCTCCGGCTGAGTGAATCCTGCTTTTCCTAGGCCTTCCAGTTGCCCTCCGTGTGGTCGGGGGCAACAGGTTGATACTTGGTGACTCAGTTGCGCTGACCATGTTGATGTTCACCGGGTTTATGCTTCATGCGTATGCTTTAGCCTAGTATAGGTTGGTGTATTCCTCAGCTAATAAAGTCTCGACTTTATGGTTTCTATTGACAGCAGCGGCGACAGTGTGGACACACAGAATACGGAGCGTATCAAATTCCTTGCAAGAGCAAGTCTTCCTTTCAAGATCAACCCTATTGTACACTCCCAAATTATTGCGAATTTCAAACTCCGCGTTAATGATATGATGCACAGTGGCACCTGATGCAAAATTAAAGTTACGCGATAACATAGCGGTTACCTTTGGAGTTACCTCGCTAACATTGGCGTTAGCGGCCGAACGTCTGGTGGAAAACCAACCCATTAACATTGTCCTAATGTACTCCAAAAGAGCTACTATAGGATACCCTCTTGCTTCTGCCAATGCAGCATTAAGTGACTCAGCTAGGTTGCTAGTCATGACATTGTACTTTTCACCCTCGAAATGCGCCCTACTCCAGTGCTCTAGTCCAACCCTAATAAGGTAGTCTGCGCAAGAAATGTCCACTGACTTTATTTCGTTGAAGTGGACATAGAAGTCCTCCAACTTGTATGTCCTAGCTGCTCGTCCAATCAGATAGAGTAAGTGCTTTATCTTGAAACTAGTCTGGACATTCCTCTGGAAATGAAGAATACAAGCACAGTGCTGTGCCATTGGATATACCTGCAGTTACGTCGCACATTAAGATCAGCATTGCTCGTTAAACCTTATTTCACTATTATCTCTAATATACTAATTAACGATCACTACGACTATTAACCGTTACGCCAGCACGTAGGCCGCTAACAATCAGAATATGCGCGAAAGTATTTAAATATTACTCACCCTTCTGATTCCTGAGTAGATTGCATTGTGCCGATCCGATACAAACACTAGTGCCTCCGAATCAGGTACAACCTGCGAAAGTTTGCGGAAGAACCAAGTCCAAGCCTCATCATTCTCACTATCTACTATCCCAAACCCTATTGGAAAAATCTGGTAGTTCCCTTCCTGAGCACTTGCAGTTAAAAGACACCCTGAATACTTGCCCTTAAGGTGTGTGCCATCAATGATGACAACCTTTCTCATGTATCTGTACCCTTCGATGCTTGCGGCGTACGACAAGAAGACATATTTGAATCGCTACCTTCTGATGCTGGGGTGGTTTCCAGTGCCACAACTGATCCCGGGTTTGTTGTCAACACCATATGCAGGTATGAAGGGAGGGTCTGGAATGATCGCGCATCATTCCCCGCACCTTCGCTAACAGCTATCTCCCTCGATCTCCAGGCTTTCCAGTAAGAAATAGAGACATTATGGTCGTGTCTTATTATGTCCTTAATTGCTCCTGGTCTTGGTCCCGCTTTTGCAGCAGGTTCATAACTATGTTTTATCATTTTGCCCACAAACTTAGCATTTGCATGGTGGCGTAATTCCCATCTCTCCCCCAATGAGCAGGTATGTATCAGATTCAAGGTCCTTATCTGAAAGCTTCTCTGACCCGGTCATTTTCGCGGCATATACTCTCCAAGACACGTTTCTCCTCTGCACTGGAGTAACATTTTGCTGGGCTCTGATTTTTTCGTCAGGAAGCGGAACTTGTGTGTTATGGCATAAAGTGTCATGTGGATCTTGAATGTCTCTCTGCTCTCAAATACTTTGCCAATATATAGATGTCCCAGTGACTCCATCTCTTCTCCTTATACAGACAAAAATATCCCAAATTAGTTAACTATATTTTAATTGTCAAGACCATCAACATTTTCAAACCATAAAATTTGATTTATTTCATAATACCTTCAGCTCCACCCTCTACTGCTCCTCGGTCGACACCGTCTTCTTTCCCCAAACATTTCTCTTTATTGTCCGAAGTTCCGGAAAAAATCAGTTAAAAGGTTTTGGATCAGACTCGAACCCTCACCGTCTCTGCTAATCATTTCATTAGCATCTAAGTTCAACGATAACTGTGTCGCCGACCCTGTACCTACACAGATTATATTAACGGTTATTCTCAGCTGTACAGTCCCATGCTCAGAGGCGCACATAAACAAAACCAACTCTGCCTAACTTGCATTTACTTACCCATACGCCCTATCATCACGGTTTCCTCCGCAGCATATTCCACACCCAGTGAGTTACCAGCAAGCCCTCCCATTCTGCTACGCTTTCCAGCAGTTTCATCCTCAAGCATTATACCTTTCCCCTTATCAACCATTGCCTCCCCTTGATCAGTTAGCGCTATTGCTGAAACAACCATACACGAGACTGTTTTCAAAAATATTATCCTCTCACAATAAAGCTATAACACAAGCTTGCTCAACTTACTTAACCCAACAGCTAGTTTTGTGTCTTGGCCTCCTAAGTTACCACCTTCTGCCACCGATGTCCCCCCTCCGGCTATTACTTCACAAGCCTGGGTTAGTGGTAGCTCAGAGGAGTCTTCAGATGAATCGATGTTGATAGGCGTTGTTTCAGTGAGAGGTTATTTGTACCCTTCAATAGCAACCTTACTGGGAGTGCATATGCCTCTTAGTATCTCCCCGTACACCACCATGTAACCCATAGCTCTTAGATATGTGTTCATTTTTAACATTATGACTTAACTGTTACTTATGATGTTACCCATTAAATATAATTTTAACAGTTAACAAAATAATTATACCTTCAAGTCTAACCAGTCCCTCTCCAATCAGTGGCTGTTGCGCCGCAGTAACACCATCTTCCTCAGCTCTCTGTATCCTGTACCGGTCGACACCTTCTTCCCCGAATGTGACATACATCTCCAGCCACACATGGTCCACTCTTACGGCCATGAACAACTCCACATCCCCATCCTCTTTTATTTCAACAGGTGGGGGTGAGTATTCATTTGCCTCTCTAGATATGTCAAGAAAATCATACGTAAGTAGCATCTGCTCAGTTGCCCGCAGAAGGTTTTGTAGCTTGTATTTCTCTCTCACCATCCCCACGAGATTAACGTAGCTTTCGTTTTCCTTCAGCAACACATCGTGTTTCACCACGGTATTGTCGACGTTAAACTTCCATGCATTTTGAGCGCCTCTTTCTCAGTCTCCCACAATAAGTCGAACCAGATGACTCAACTTCAAATCTGTACCTGTTAACGACAATTTCAACTGTTAATAAACATCTTCACTTGTACGATTAGAAGGATATATTGATACCAAGGATCGTGGTTTTTACCGACTACCCCAAGTGACAACGATCTCTGTGTATCAAGTCTTTGCTCTTCTAACCCTGAATCACAACTTTTGTTATCTCCCTTTATCTCATACAAACTTCTCTCTTCTTGTTAACAAAAAGGTTTTGCACTCTATGTGGACTTTTATCTTTAAATTATCTTGGTATTTCATACAATCATCACTCTCGATGTCGTATTGATGGTAGAGCCTAAACTAATAGCACGAGTAACGGAGCCAACGAGTGGAGGAGAAGCCTCATAGCTGTCACGGTAGGTTTAGGAATAGTAACCTAGGATTCGGCGTGTATAAAGTTGTGTCAGCCGGCTGACACAAGCGCCGGAAGTCTACTCAAGGAAGAAGGGACTTTCTCGACATTTCGAACAAGAATTGTATGCTTTGGGCCTAAAACAGTCAAGTCATGTGTAATCGCCTAATATGGGCTTCGTTTTTGAGCATTTGCCTAATTCTTTCTTTAATCATTTAATTATGGATAAAGGCGTTTGTGTTACCGCTGATTTTTTTGTTTCTCTTTAAATCCTAAGAACAAGAATATAGAGAATTCGGTTGAAAAAAAAAACTGAAGAGCATTTAGTTTGACAAGGAACAAGTTTAATTTTTTTTTCAAACACATATAACTCTAAGTTATCTGTGTTTATTAAAAGTAACTTAGATGATAAAATAATTATAAACATTTACATTTCAATTGAATATTTGGGTAATATGACTTATGAATAAGTGTAATATTCCAAATGGTTTATTCAATGATATAGTTTTCAAACTAAAATATTATATGAAGATATTTCTCCATATTTTCATTTGAAACTATCTATATTTTTTATCAATGTATTATATGAACGAACAGTTTGCACAAAATTCCCATTCCCCATACAAAGCAATTCACCTTCTTCCTATCTGTTCATTGCTTTTTAAAGTGTAATTTGGGGCAATTATAAAAAGAAAACAAAACTTGTTTGAGGCATTAGATGAACAAAATCTTATGCATGTATCGAAAAATCATCTGAATTCACTACATAAACAGTCTACTAAAACATATTCTCTTTGTAGATCAGTTTAAGTGATTACCAGATTTTTATTCCAAGACATTCTCGTTACTTTTTGATAATTGTTTGCTATAACCCAAAGTTAATTTCTAAGAGATAGAAGAAAGAATAGGATGAAGGAGAAGACTGAGAAAATATGTGTCGGCTTCTTTATATTTATTGCTATAAGAAATGAAAAATATATTGGAAAGTATATTAGGGAAAATTTGAAAAAATACACTCAAATAAGATTATAATTTAAAAACTACACCATTATTTAAGTTTTCAGAAAAATACACTTATGTATATATAAATTTATCAAATTGTCCAATTTTAATATAGGCTTGTTACAAAAGTGACTCTAAACTTCAAATCAAAGACAAAATTAATCTTTTTTTTTTTACATTTCATTTGCCTAATCTATCCCAAAAGTTCAGATTATTCACGAAAATGCAATCTTTTTTTTTTTCAAAAGAGTGTTTTACTCTCTCATCCTCATATTCATCAATTAATCACAAAAATGTCATTGTCATCAATTCACCCAATAACCATGAACAATTAAAATGAAGCTTTTAATGCATCTAAAAACCAAACTTTACTTATTCATTTTTGTACCTTATGCCCAAAAACTACACCTCTCTCACTTTCTATCTATATTCATCCAAAAAAATCTAAACTTTTTTGATTTTAAAGTTTTTAAGGGTCATATAGCCATTGAAGCTCACGATTTCTGGTCACTAACGATTGAGTAGATGTTCTGGTGAAGTTGTGTGTGCTTGGAGAACTAAGCAACTTCTCTCAGGGCTTGAAGGTATAAATTTTTTTATTTCCCAGATCTGTTCGCTAGAAAACTTACTTTTGTAAGTCTTCCTAAGTATGTTCATTCCAGAAAACTTCCGTGGAAGTCTTCTGGTCAAATAATAGGTTAGTTTTACAATTGACTTTATGTGTGTTTTTTAGAGAAGACTGATGTGGAAGTTTTCGAATTTTCTTTGTTGGCAAAAAGAATTTGAGATGACTTACCTAGAAGTTTTCTCAGATAAAACAAGTTACTTTTGCAATTGATCAATCTGTGTCAAAAATTTGACTTTCTACGGAAGAATTCCAGGTAATTTTTCTGCCGGAAGACTTACCTATAAGTCTTCTAAACCTTTACATTAAGTCTACTGAAGTTTGCATAGGTTACTTTTGAAATTGAGAATTTAAACTTAAAACATTTAATTTTAATTGGAAGACTTCCAGGTAAGTCTTCGGGTCGGAAGACTTACCCGGAAGTCTTCTAGATAAGTCTTCTACCATAAGACTTACCTAGAAGTCTTCTAGATTCTTAATCCGTGATTCTGGTCAAATCTAAGGTAATCAAAGAAGACTTACCTATAAGTATTCCGGCAGGAAGACTTACAAGTAAGTCTTCTCAACAAAATTCAAATATAATCAATTGCAAAAGTAACCAACGCAGACTTCAGTAGACTTAATGTAAAGACTGAGAAGACTTCCACGTAAGTTTTCCGTAGAAATTCAAATTTCTAACACAGATTGGTCAATTGCAAAACTAACATGTTTATCCGAAATGACTTCCAGGTAAGTCTTCTCGGGTATTTACGAGAATTTTGTATTACAAAAGTAAGCCAATATTTACAAAGGAAGACTTCCAGAGAAGTCTCCTATAGAGGAGACTTCTTTGAAAGTCTTCCTTTGCAAATTTTCAATTGCAAAAATGACCTAAACGGAAGATTTACATGTAAGTCTTCTAGGATAATGTATAATAAGCTTTCATTTTCTTAAAATTTAAATAAATTCTTAAGATTTTATTGTTAATTCATGTGTTTTAGACAATATATGGGGTTCTGAATGAAATTTATAGCTTAATTGGTGATAATTATGAAGTTTTTAATATTCATGTTTTTAATGTTTCTAGCTAATGGTAGAAGACTTCCAGAGAAGTCTTTTATCGGGCTAGGTTTAATTTTTTGACCTTGATGTTCTATCTTTCCTAATATTCTCTAATTTTATTTTTTTCAAATGATGCGTAAGTTAACTGTGGTCTACGGAAAATGGTTGGTGAAAGAAGAGTATTGGGATTTTGTGCTTGATAATGTTAATGGTGCTAGAATTTCATTTCTAGGTGAAGGTTCTACACATGACGAGCTTCTCGAAATAGCTCAAGAAGATTATAACCTAGACAAGAACACAGAGGTTGTGGAGTTAACCTACTCATTACCAGACACTCCTCCTATTCATGTCACTAGTGGAATGATAATTTCAGAACTCGTTCGAGATTACTAAAATGCATGATGTACGTCTTTCTGTATCAAGCCGAGGCACTGATGGAAAGAAAGAATGTGAAGATGGTAATGAAGTTTCAGATGAAGGGGAAGAAGATGATGAAGGTGAAGAAAATGAGGAAGGTGAAGAAGATGATGATAATTTGTTTCAAGATGAAAATGATGAAGGGGAGGAGGATGTTGATTTCCCTGATGTTGTTGATCATGTTGATGATGGTGAAGATTACAGTGAGTATGAAAAATTTAAAGATGAAGATGAGGAAGAAGATGAAATGTGTTTTGGGTATGGTAGTGAAGGAGGAAGTTTGAATGCTGAAAATATCTATGTCAATCAGAGTTTTATTAGTAAGATGTATTGGTTTCAGAGCTGCGGCTAACAGCGGTGAAGCGTAAATTCTCCTTCAAAATATACAAGTCAACGAAAACTCTAATTGTAGCAAACTATCATGTTGGTGGGTGCGGATGGATGGTAAGAGCTAGTGTGAAACATGGTACAAACACGTTTTGGGTGATCAAGTATCGTAAAACTCATACATGTTCTGTGGGAGATAGGTTGGCTCGTCGAAAATATTGTACTCTGAAGTATATTGGTAGGCTTTTCATAGATCGCGTTGGAATCATTGATGGGTTAAATCCACAGCATATCAGAGATGCAATGAACAACATGTTTGGCATGAAACTAGATTACACCACTGCATACAGAGCATTAGTATATGTGCAAGAATTGGTGAGAGGATTAACAGGAGATGGGTATGAGCGGCTACCCTCATATTTAGAGCAAATTGCATTGGAAAATCCGAATTCTATCATTAGTATAGAACTTGATGATAAGAATAGATTTAAGTATCTATTTCTATCTTTTAGAGCTTCTATTGTTGGGTTTCAGTATCAGAGAAGTGTGATTGTGGTGGATGATACTCACCTAAGTGGGAAGTATGGAGGTGTTATGATGGTTGCAGCTGCACAAGATGGAAATTTTCAGATATTTCCCTTGGCTTTTAGAATTGTAGATGCTGAAAATGATGAAGCTTGGGATTGGTTTTTAACAAAACT
This sequence comes from Eruca vesicaria subsp. sativa, assembly GCA_932364175.1. Taxonomy (NCBI): domain Eukaryota; kingdom Viridiplantae; phylum Streptophyta; class Magnoliopsida; order Brassicales; family Brassicaceae; genus Eruca; species Eruca vesicaria. The sequence goes on from CAKOAT010637376.1 coordinate 43,584, forward strand.
GAGTAGTTATATTTTTGATCAGTATGTTTTGGTGATAGTCTCCGACTGGCACAGATCCATTAAATGCATCTCTTGTACTTGGTCAAAGTTGCTGTGTATGCTCATACACTTTACGATTTTAACCGGTACATGGATGAGATACGGAGTTCAAACCCGGAGCTTGCAAAATATTTGGAGCAAGCTGACGTGACTCTTTGGTCACATGTTCATTGTCCGGGAGAAATGTACAACTTAAAAACAAGCAACATCGCTGAATCTATTAATTCCGCACTATAGCGAGCAAGAGGATTTCCTATTTCATTTCTTTTTTAGTTTATACAGGAAAAGTTAGGAAGGTGGTATTGGAAAAGGAGAGAAGATGCTTTGAGTCTCACAACTCAACATAGTCGGGGAGTTGAATACTTATTGGCGGTTCGCTCAGAGATAGCGGATACTATGTTTATCCAACAAATTGACGGATGGCGATTCTTTGTAAAGGGTGGAAAACGGGACTGTGTTGTTGATTTGGAACATGGAAAATGTGACTATGGTGTCTTTCCTATCGATAAAATATCTTGTGCACATGCTATAGTATCTGGAACATTTGTTGTTTGAATGTTTCTACACTTGTGTTCCCACTTTACTCAAAAGAATATTTGTGTGCAGGATATTCAAAGAATATATATCCTTGTGCTGGAGAGGTTGAAGCTCGCATATGTATTCCCCCAGCTGAAAATCGTGGTCCGGAAAGACATAGGAAGTCAAGATGGCAATCTTGGTTGGAGTTATCTAAGTCTATAGGATACAAATCCCAGAAGCAACACATGGTTTATAGATGTTCAAACTGCAAACAAACTGGTCACACGCATCCAGATTGTGAAAACTGATCCTCGGTAAGTCTTCGTATGTCTTCCAAAGTCTTATGTGCGTCTTCTAAAGTCCTCGATGTGTCTTCGTAAGTCTTCCCTCAGTAAGTCTTCATACGTCTTCCGCACCTCTTCATAATTCTTCCAAAGTCTTCCATGTGTCTTCGTAAGTCTTCCAAAGTGTCTTGTGCGTCTTCTCAAGTCTTCTTAGGCATCTATCTCAATGCTTTCTCATGAACTTATATATCTGCATGCTTTGTTATGAACTTATCTATCTGAATGCTTTGTTATGAACTTATCTATCAGTTGTTAAGTCGTCTTATGTAAGTTTGATGTTAGTCTTGTTGTTGAATTGCGTTATGGACAAAGATAAGATGGGTCATTATATATCCGGACTAGTTTTTACAACAAAGGCTAGTGTTAGTTCACTACCATAATAGTTTTTACATCAAAAGGCTAGTGTTAGTTCACTACCAAACTGGTTTTTACAACAAAAGGCCAGTTTGGAACGAGGATAGGTTACAAAAAGTTTCATCTTATCCTACCATGTTAATATAGCCCATCAAGTACAAATTACACATCAGCCAGAAATTACGCATCATCATCCAAGTATGATCGGAGTTTGAAGTCGTTGCCTCTCAATCTAGGGATGTCCTTCAATGGCATCTCTTCAAATATATATCGCTTGCCATCTTCTCCCTAACAACCTTAATGTTTTTATCACAAAAGGCTTCAAGAGGAAATGATGTTATGCCAAGAGCATGACATTCAATGTACTTCAATGTGAAGACACCACAATCACCAGATCGTGCCTGAGTTACTCCATCAATCACCCTCTCAAATGTGAACGGCTCCAAAATGTACTTGAAACGCTCTTCTGTGGGGGAGCACTCAACAAGTAGGTAAGGCAACATTGTCACAAAAGGCTCAATTAGCACTCAGAGCTTCTGTGGCTTGAATGACTCATGATGCTGTCCCAGATGACTATGTGTCTCTTGGGGATCGATATCCACAAAGCAACTCAATGGTCGTTGTTGTAGTTCAGAGGTGCATATATATCATCCACATCTATCCCCCAAAACTTGTTACATTGGCAAAATACTGATACTTCACCTGCATAAAGTGACCACGACCCGCCAGGTAGCATTCTTTCTAAGCCGTTGGCATCAGGCTCGGACCTCTTAAAAATATCGTACCTATCGTGCCACATCCTTCCAAACGCATGATCAAGAAAGCATATTTTGTCGCTCCTTAAATGTTATGGATTCTTGGCATACCACTGCCTTAGTAAATACGTAAATGTATTTATATGCTGCATATAAAAACATAACAAGTTAGACATCATTTTAAGTCTTCTAACTAGAAAGACATTGAAAGACTTAACTATAGTCGAATTCTATAGTAAAGTTTTCTAATGTCTTTTGGTTAGAAGATTTCGCAGAAGACATAATTTTAAGTCTTCTAAGGAGAAAACATTGGAAGACTTAACTATAGAAGTTGACTATAGTTAAGTTTATAGGAGTAAGATTTTGAAAATTACATAATCCTTCAGCCATTGTAAGCTCCTTATGACATAGTAATTAATACCCTTTGTAATATTTTTATTCCTCAAAGAGTCCATCAACATCTTAAACGCCACTCTCCCCCATGGATAATTCTCAAATTCATCTAAATCTATCATTAGCCTTGCAAGACTAGCCCGTGTAGCGGATGAGCTCTTTCTCCCTTCAATGTAGCCAGCGTAGATGGCTAGGTATCCCAGCCGCATGCGATCATCCCAAGACCATTCTTGGCATTTTTTACATGCTGCTATTATTTCTCCAGCACTTGGAGCAGCTTCGACATCAACACCCATCTTCTGCCAGAAAATAGCCATCTCATCTGTAACCTCAGACTTGGGATTTTCCAGGTACTCAATGTAGTCGCAGTTCAGACCAATGAGGTATTCAAACTCTATCAGTGAAAACCTCACCGGTTCTGAACCCACGAGACACCAAAGCTCATACTTCTTCTTGATGTTAAGCTGGTAACACAACATAAAGTGAACCAGCCTTGATGCCCACTCAAAAGAAAGCTCCATGAACTTGATGAACATGCCCAACCTTACTCCTTCAGCTCCTCCTACTCATCATCATGAAGAGCTTCCTATACAGCCGCAAACTAATTCTTGTCATCAATATGATAGTTTATGCTTTTTTATTGGATGTGGCTCCTCCCCTAAAGTAAATACTCTCTGAGGGAGTTCTGGTAAATCCATTCCCATTCTGTAAAACAATTAAAAAACCAACATCTCAAACACAAACTAAACAGAAAAGGAGAAATAAACTAAGGATTTGTATTGGAAGACTTAAGAAGACCTAGAAGACTTAAGAAGACTTGGGAAGACCTCAGAATACATACTTAAAGTCTTCCAGTAAGTCTTCCAAAGTTTTGACTCTGGAAGACATTTAGTAGGTCTTCCGAGGTCTTCTGATGTCTTCGAAGGTCTTCCAGTAGGTCTTCCAAAGTCTACTTAAGTCTTCCAGTAGAACCTTAATCATACCATAGATATCTAAAAATTGTGTTAATCTTAATATATAAATCGATCACAAATCGAACAACTGGATGAACTTACACTAGGAACCGACGAAGTTTACAGTTCAAAGCAGTGAGTTTATGGCCGCTGACGACAAGTGGTTACAGATCTGAAAAACTCGACGGGGAAGAGGATGTCATCATAGTGTCAAAAACATAGACTCGACAGCAAAGAGGAAGAGCTTACCGGCGGTGGAGGCAAAAAACCGAAACGCAAAAAATTTCAGATCTGCAAATAAAAGACTCTGATTAGTTTAGCCTACTAAGATACTCTACACACATGAAGGATAAACGAGATTCACCGGAAAGTAGCTTACCAGCGTTGAGAACGACGGAGACACGAGATTCGCCGGAAATAACCTATGATATCGCCTCCAATAGATATCGGTTAGGGTTTCGTCTTTTTTTTACCACAAAGTGTGAAAATGGTATTTATATGTCCGGTTAGTATCTTAGTTAGGTTTGATGTAATGTTTCCGGTTTTGTTCAAATTGAAGGTAAAAATTAGGGTTTGCTTCGGTTTGGCAGACTTTCCAGTAAGTCTGCTTAAGTCTTCATAAGTCTTCTGAAACCCTAAAATCAAATATATAACTAAATCACATACAAAGACTTTATTAAACTTAAATAAAACTTATAAAATGTTTAATCTACACAAAATTAAACACATATAGCTAAAATCTACTTTAAAAAAAATGTTAAGATTCTACAATCTAACCCTAAAAACATATACAATACTACAACATAGTTACCAAAGCCTAAACCAAAGAATATCATGACTAACTTACATTCACTCATCTTTGTTGAAAACAATTCAAGTTTATTACGTCTAAATTATATCACTTACAAATATCTATAATTAGATGATTATGATTTTTCCCCAATCAAATTTTTTTTATGAAATTTATAAACTATTTTAAGAACTAATACATTATAAGACTTTCCTTGGAAGACTTTAGAAGACTTTCTCTGGAAGACTTTAGAAGACATTGGAAGACTTAATTTTAAATGGGAAGCCTAATTTTTTTTAGAATTTTAAGCGGAAAACCTAAATTTTGAGGTGGAAACTATTATTAAGTCTTCATAAGTCTTCTAAAACCCCAAAATCAAAGAGGTCAAATATATATAACTAAATCACATACAACAAATTTATCAAAGCTAAATTAAACTTATAAAGTGTTTAATCTACACAAAATTAAACACATAGCTAAAATTTACTTTTAAAAAAAAAAAAATGTTAAGCTTCCACGATCTAACCCTAAAAGCACATACAATACTACAACATAGTTACCAAACCCTAAACCAAGAGTATCAAGACTAACTTATATTCACTCATCTATCTTGAAAACTATTCAATTTTACTAATTTTATATTTACATCATTTATAAATGTCAATAGTTACATGAGTAGGATTTTTTACTAACCAAAATATTATTTATTAAATTTATAAATTATTTTTAAGATCTACAGCATGGGAAGACTTTCAGGGAAGTCTTCTCATTCGCAAGTTTATAATGGTAAACTACAATCCTGTTTTTTTGTTTGGTTATAAAGAGACGTTTGTATTTTCACTAGCCTTTTGAGTTACTTTCGCATTTGATTTGAGTATGGGTACATTTTTGCATTTAAAATCAAATTTTGAGTCATATTGGAAAAATTTCCCCTTTTAATATTTCTTAATTCCTAATATACATTTTTAATTTGTAAAAAAAAGAATTCGTTAGAAAATCTACATAACATTTTTTAAAGAATATTTACATAGTATCTTTCCCATATCCTTTTTAATAACTTAAAGACACACTGTCTCTTCTTTTCATATCCTTTCCATTCTGAATTTTTATTCTCATTTTTCTTTAGTTTCAAAGATCTCATCAAGATGTTTGTCCATGAGTTCCGTTGTCATTAGCTGTATGGGTGGGACGGATCCAAATATCCGGGAAATTTGAAGTATCCGGATACGTCGGATCCGTGATTTTAATATCCGGATTCGGATTCGTGTCTTTCGGATATGCTAGTTTCGGATATCCATCTAGATATTGTGATATCCGGGGATATCCGGATTCGGATCCGTAAAAATGATTAAAAATTAAAAAGAAAATATAAATTTCTAAAAATAATACATAAACTAAATATTTAACATAATTTATGAGTATATTATTAAATTTATTTTATGTATAAATATTAATATATCATATATAATTAAAAATAAAATAAAAATTTAATATATTTTTAAAATACAAATCCAAATTCGGATATCTGGACCTAAAAATTAAGATATGCGGATCCGGATTCGGGTTTTGCACGGATCAGAGATTGTACTATCCGGATTTGGTTCGGACACCCCTGAATATCATAATTTCAGAGCAGAGCGGATATTGGATCGAATCCAGATCCCGAATATAAGTCCTAGTCCTAATTAACGGTGTTTTGATCTGGTTTTGTCTTTGACTCGTTTGATTTGATCGAGTTTGTTTTTTTTCTTTGTTTATGGTCATTACATTTATTCGTGGTCTGAAACTGAAAAGTAGTAATCATTTAGAGGTTGCTAAAGAGAATTTTTTTTTTTTTTTTTTTTTTGGCAACAGAGAGAAATTATATAATTGAGCAATCTTTGTGTAAATGCTTTGTTCTGTCATCGCTCACTGGATAATTTTGGTGTATATTATAAAGTTGTTTCACTGTTTATAGTGGGGAAGTATTGTTTTTCTAACTGTCATTCTGCTTCTACTAATTGTTGTTACGATGTCAAGTAAACTCACAACATTGGGAATGCCGAGTAAAACGAACGAGAAAAATTCGCATATCAAAATATTTTCGAAAAGAACGGGCGAGACGTCGCCTAAATTCTCGAAAGGAAATATTTCCCACTGTCGAGCTTATTTTGATATGCGACTCCCACAGTTTGGAGCTTATTTTAGGTTTCATTTAACTTCTGGTACGGTTTTCGGTTCCCAATGTCAAGTAAACTCACAACATTTAAGTTTTATAAAATTTAGTTTCTTGCTGAACCAACTATTACTTGTTTGCTTCCAGGATGGTTTACTTGAACTTTGTAGACATTCTAATTATGATGACTGTTTGTATCTAGTTTTTTTTTTTAAAAAACATTGTCTAATTATCTAATGTGGGTAAAAAGATAAATTTACATTTAAGAAAGTATCATTTTCAGAAAAAAAAATTAAAGACAATATATTTTTCAAATGTCAAATCCTAAATAGGGTATTTTAAAAATTATCCCAATATATTATATGGATATTAATGTATTATTCTTTTTTTTAATATAATTTTGTTGAATTTCTAGTTTAACAGTTTATCTAATAGTATCCAGATGGGCTAATCTAGTCTGTTTACTTATTAGAATTATTTATTTTATATATCTAAAATTTTATTGAAAATAAATGAATTGTAGTAATTAAAATTATTAAATAAATAATATATCTAAATTTTTATTTTTATTACAAAAATAATTTCAACAAAATACTAAAAATAAAAAGAGTATTCTGATATTGGTAGACCAATTAAATTTCTAATTTTATTTGTACTCATTTCATCATTATTTTTTTCTATTAAAACCATCTACATATTTTATATTAACCGCATTTATTACGCATAACACATGAATTGATATTGCAACATACCCCATTTCTATTTAATACCGCTTATATTGCCAAATTCTTTGTTATAGTTTAGACTTTAAGTCATACTGTATTAATAACATACTTAAATATATGTCTTGCACCGATCATCCAATCACCTTTTTATAATAGCATTTATTAGAAGAATTTAAATAACAAAATAGTTGTATATCTGCAAAAAAAAAGCTGTATTTCTTTTCTCATTAGCGGGTTTACTAAATTCACTGTAAAAAATAGGTCATGAATAATTTTAAAAGAAATATATGAAAAATTATTTATGATTGATCTAAAAATTTTTTTGTCACAAATATTAGACATTAGAAATAAAAAAAATAAATTTGGGCTAACTAATCCTTTTGTTTAGAATTACGGAGTGGATTTTCGAGATAAGATTTTAAATTTAAACATAAAAAATTAAATTTTCAAAATAAAAATATTATTTTAGTAATTTTAGTTTTTGAAACCTATTTTGTGATAAAAAATTGAAAAAACTATTTTAAAGAATTGTCCTTTTGAAAAATGCAAATAGATAAATGGTGCGTGTTTTTGGAATTAGATATTTTTAAAAGAAAAAAATGTGATTGGTGTATTTTTGCGGTTTTTGAATAGCAGATTAGCAGTAATTGAAATACGCGAATAAATCTGTCGCCATTTACCTTTTAAAAAAGTATGCAGTTCCCGCACATAATAGTTTCCAATAAATCAATTATTTTAAAACCCTAGAATTCCCCCAAATCCTCTCTCTAACCCCCCCCCCCCCCCCCCCCCCCCCCCTATGGCGTCGGAAAAGCCCGAAGATGCGATGAACAACACGGCCGGAACAGACGACGAGACTATAGCTCAGCGGAGAAAGCGGCTCCGACGAGTGAGCTTCGCGGACCGGGAGATTACTTCCGTCCACATTTTCAAGCGTGACGAAGATTACGAGACGCCGCCGAATCCGCAAAACGGCGAACAAGCTGTCACATCAGACTCTGAGGACAAAGTAATTAGGTTTTTCGGTGAATTAGCTGATAGCGAAGACACGGGCGATGGTGAAGACGACGACCCTGTGGAGAAGTTATTCTTGAGACCCAGTCATTCGCCTTCTTCAGGTGGTAGCACTATTGGTTCTGCTACAAGTGATGACGGTAAAGCTTCCATTGGGTTTTTTTTTTTTTTTTTTTTTTTTTTTTTTTTAAATCTGAATCTTGAAATTGAAATTAGGGAACGATTTCTTCGGACCTGTGTCTTCCCATTTTATCAACCCTGGGAGACTATCAGACGCTACATTCTCTGAAGAACACCATGATATCACGATGGACTCCACAGCGTTTTCAATGCATTTCCGGAGCCTTGCCATGTCTGAGTCTGGAGATTTGAGGACCCCCACGAGCAGCCATGTTCCAGTAGAAGATAATACACCAACTCAGGTTACCGCAAGATCTGATACAGGGAGTGCGATGGTGTTAACATACCCTAAGAAGCTGTTTCCGAAATCCCCTCTACCGGTTGTTAACAAAGTAAGTGGTGGTGGTGGTGGTGAAGACTCGAATGACATGAGTCTTGTAGGTCAAGATTCTCGAAGATATGATTACGGGCATATAACTCCTGCGTTAGCTGCTCTCTTGGGAGATGAAAGCAAGGAACCCGTTCCTGCATCTCCAGACAATAGTGTTGAACCAAGATCTCCACTGTATGAATTTTCTTTGTCCTCTCAAAATGGAAGCTTTCCTGTGGGTATATATAGCACTGATGCTTCTCAAATGCTGTCACCTTGTGGTTCTGGCATTCACCCTCAAATGGAGCTGCAGGAATCAGGAATGCCAAGTGCGTCTTTTGTTGGTAGAATGCAGCAGTGTGTTACTCCTTCTCCTCAACAAGGTGGAAGCTTTTTGAGCAGGGAAACTCTCGCGCTCGTTGAGAGCTTGTCAACCATCCAGAAAAGCAAATCCAGACTTGGATTGATTCACCCTTCCCCTGCTTCTGCTCTTTCTCAGAGAATTGAGAAATCGAAGCTTCAATTGTCCGAACGCCGTTCTCTTACTACCCCATCAACTATTGGCAGGGAAGAAACAGGCGTCCGTAAAGATATCCCCATTACTAACTTGGACGATTTGTTATCTAAACATGATAACCCAACACCAGTGTCTGAAAATCAAGGCGCACCTTATCAACTTAGCTGTGGTGCATTGAGCCCTGTTGTTGACAGTAGCGATGTGTTTACATGCATAACTCCAGAAGGAAACACTAATTCTAAGATTGAGGGTTCACTCTTAAGAGAACAGGAAAGAAATCAGACAGCCAGCACCCCTGATAAGTTTGTGTCGTCTCTAGCAAAATCCTCACATGCGACTACCTCAGCTTTGAACAATTGTGTTACTGACCGAGAGCAGCAAAGTAAAGCCGTCGGCAATTCTGAGACTGAGGATGGACAGGTAACCAAGGATTCTGTTAGTAATCATTCCCTGAATACGTTATCCTACCATATGGATTCCCTGCTTGTGGAGTCTTGTGTGTCACTCAGCGAGACAGGCTTCTTGAACGGCTCTGCTCAACAAAACGTGGAAGACAGCGTGACGAAGAAAAATAGAAAAGGAACTAACAACGTCAGTGCTGCCCACTGTGAAACTGAGGTTATCTTCACTGAAGACTGTCCTGTTGTTCTGACACAAGACCGTCCTGGTACAGCTGGCTCTTCACCTGTGGACAGAAGTAGGAATGAGGCTTCACATGCTAAGGTATAATTCTTGATCCATGAATTGTGAAGAACTATCTGTCGATGGGGCAAATGGATTACCTAACCATTTCTGAAGGGAAGAGATCTTATGATCTCTGCGACTGTTGTAAATCTTCACATTGGCCTTCATACACCAACAGCTGAACGAGAGCATTCAGATTGAATATTTCGACTCAGATCCCATCAAAGACATTGAGCTGTGCATTTAAGAAATTATTCAGATTGCTGAAGAAGAATATCATCTTTTAACGCTATCCGAAAAGATCTAGTGATACAATTAATGTTGAGCGAGATTTTTCAAAATTTGCAGGGGCCATCCAGATTGAAAAGGAAAGCCAGAGATGTTGATCCTGCTGCCAAAAATTGTAGCCCCAAAGTCAGGCAAAGCACACAGGATATTTCAAATCCAGTGATGGACCAACCTGATGGAAACGATGTTAACAACGGCCGTGTAGTTCGTGAACAAGTAAACTGGGTAGAAGTAAGTACTGTTGATAATCTGGTATATCAATGAAGCTAGTCCCACTTTTTTCATACTATTAAGTTACTTCTTCCACTACCTCGCAGATTCCAGGAAAGTTATCAGTAGAAATTAATCAAATGTTTGCACCATTGGCCAATAAGCTGAACTTAGGACAGGTATTATTTCCTCTGTGAGATCCCAGTATGGTTACTGAGATTGTTCTCCTTTCAGCTTTTGTAGTTTCAGAATTAATGTTCCAAAATTGTAGGTATGCAAGCTGGAAGATATATCAACATACTTGAAGAAGGCTCATTTGTGTGAGATGCTTTGTCTTCAAATTAAATCTCAGGTCCGCCTAAACCAGAACTCTCTGCTATCATGTTTCCTAGATATATGTAAACTGATGATCTTGTTTTAATCGTAGAAAGTATGTGACGACTTGACTGATGCTAAGACAAAGAGGTTCTCCCAGTACTGCCTTTATATATTCTTCAGAATAAAATAATTTCAAGTGTGTAACATTCATTGTGTGTGCTATTTCAGACGTGCTGACAGTAGATCATTACTCTGTAAGTTAGCATATGAAAAAGCCAAAATTGAGTTGTTGCACCTCAAGCAAGAGATAATGAGGGTAATTACTTTGTTCCTCGTTTTAAAATCTCTGTTGATTCTGCTTGCTTGATCATATTTCACTTTTGCATGCAGAAAAAGTGTCAAGTAGTTACCACTGGTGTACAAACATCTGAAACACTGAGGTTGAATTGTGCCAAGCTTTTACGTCAACATGGTTTCTATTCTACTGGCTTGTTAACTCCTGTGCAACCACATGAGGTAATTATACCACTTTGGAATACCCATTACAGGAATATGTTGGTTTGTCTGTTCCTCACAGTTTTTATAAGTAAGACGCCTTAACTCTTCACAGGCTCAGAATATTTTTGGTAGACATGAAAAAAAAATATTTAGGAGTGATGATTTTTCATGCTACTGGTAGAAAAGCTGTATTTGTTTACATATCAGATGTAATGTTTCGCCCCCGGGGTTTCATGATACTTCTGTAGATAAGAGATGGATGCTATTACTTCTATTATTTGTACTTACACTTATTTATAATTATTTTTCTAGGCTACTTTTAGCAAAGAAGCTGAGAAAACACAGGAGATCGAAGAATTGGACTCAAAAATCAAGACCTTGATCAAGTGTTTTCCTACGTGCGACAAGATAATAGGAGAACCTGCATATACAGACGCTGTTATGATTGCTGAAGATGAATTGAAAAAGAAAATGAGTTGCAGACTTATACGTCAGGATATTCTGGTATCGACTGTCTTATTTCTGTAGACATGGTGATCTTAAACAAAAGTATTATTTTTTCTACGTGAATAACTCTTGTGCTGTTGGCAGGTCTGGAAAGTTGACAGTTTAGGAGAAACGAATGATTGTCAGAGCATAGTTCTTAATTATGGTGGCTTGATTAACCAAAGGTTGGTCCTATTGGTTTTATCTTTCAATAAAATTTATAAGGAATATGTTTCCTACGTTTGACTACATATAAATAAGCGATATGTTTTTTTTTTGGAAAAAAAATCTGGGATATACAGGCTCACATTAAAGCCTGGTCATGCTTCATGTGTAATAATTTCAAACGATTTGAGTGATGCGTTCATCAAGGTAAGAGTAACGAACCTATTTTCCTTTCATTAAACATCATCTTTCTTTCGTCTCTAATCTAGGTATTCTTCTTCAGCAATTACCAGACATGAATGTTTCAACTGCGTTTAGCTCCTTGTTTAATGCTGAATACTCCCGGGAATATGTTGGTACCAGTACGTTGTTGGAGATTACACAGGTGAGTTTGTGACCTAGTTTTGGTGTAATTGCTCCCTTAATACTATGATAGCATATTAGGGAATTTTCTATCTTGATGAACTATATGTTTCAAGTCATGTTTCCTTTCTCATTAGTGTTTGTAAGTTCCTCTAGAAGAATCACTGTCCAGAAAATATTTCTTGTGTGCTTTTTTCTCACTTTGCTCTGAACATGCAGAAAACTAGTCTGGTCGTACATAATCTGCTAAATGTGGCTGAGGAATTACAGTTAGCTAGAATGGAGATACCAAATTTGGTCCAAGGACGATTTGAATCTCCATCAGGTGATCGATTTTCCTTCCTCACTTTTCCTTTTAGTTGTACTAGCTAGTTTGACAATAGGGGCAATTTCAGAAATCCTTTAATGACTAGTTCTAGTGTGCCTTGTTGATTGCAGCGGAGCAGCTTTATTTGCAAATTAGCTTTGTTGATTGCGAAAGCTTGAGAAAAGCAATCGTAACTCTCGATATGACGTGCTTGACCCAGTAAGTAGATCTCAGTAACTAACTATCATCTTTACGCATAAAGACTCTGTTTATAGTGACTGTTTATGTTCTTCTCTATTGTAACAGTGGGATGTATCCGGCCGACATAATTCCTGGCGAAGTTACAGGCGCAAAAAGTGATGGTGTTGCGTCGAAACAATTGATGAAAGATATAGAATCTGCAGTGGATGGTGTTGAAGTGGGATATCCTCGGATACTGAGACTCTGTCGTTGCGTTTCCAAGTTGTTGCAATCACAAAGCAGGAGATGATGATCTCATTTCGTAACGCTTCACATATTGCTGGTTTGTTTTGTATATATACGGCAAAACGTTTGAAACCGAGTGGTGAGACAATGTCATTGCTAGCAAAGTCCACTAAGATATGCCTTTGTCCAGCATAATTTATTAACATTAATTAATTGCTACTGAACAACTCCTTTAACTATTAGATCAACTGCAATGTAGGTGTAGGCCACTCTTATCCCATCATCTTACCTTAAATCTGTCCTCGATTTTGGAGTGATGGGTTTACTTCGTATGCTACGTTTCCACTTCTTATCTTTTCTCCTTTATAAGACAAGCTTTTAAATAGTGCTATTGTTCAAATATTAATCTCAATACCTAAGTGTCAAATCTTCTTTATCCACACAACTTTTTGTAAGCCTGAGTTCTTAATACACACCCATAAATTTATGGTCATCAAGACTATGTTCAAACAAGAGCTTCCATTATACATGTATAACTCACAGGACATGTCCATCAGATTACCCCATACCAGGTCTGAATCTGTTGAAGAATCAACCGTGATCGCAGTTCAATGAAAAAAAAGTCAACTGTGACAGCAGCCTAATACCGTAGTAAAAGTAGTAGTAGACTAGTAGTAGTTGTACACACCAACAAACACACCCAAATCCAAAAAAACATATATATACAAAGAAAAGTAGTCACCAAACATTATAAGGAATCTGCTGAGCTTCTGCTGCCACAACAACAAGAGGAGTCTACAGAGTGGGCAAGGGATGTTCCACTAGTTTATCCATTTCTCCAAGCATGTTTTGTCAAACAAGTGGTCACATTTTAGCTTGTTGATATCTGAATCCTCTTCGAATTTCGTCAGGCATACATAACACTCGTTGTATGTCTGTATATTGCACTTGCACAAGCTCTCATATTTCATTGTGTGGATCCTGTTCCTAAATTTCCCAAGGAAACTCTCAGGGTGGTAGACCCAGAAATCAAAAGGCTATGTTTGATTCTCTGAAGATGCAGCTGCTGCTGAAGATGGAGATAAATGGATTCCTATAATGTGAAGCACTGAGTAGACAATGCCTTTGAAGATGGAGACTGATAAGGCTGTGTTAACTAATATCACACATAGCATTCCTTCTGACGGACTAGGAAGGCTTGAGAGACCCATCTTTCAAATCCTTTGGATGTTTCAGACACTATATTTACATAAACTTCCTTCAAACCCGAACTCAGAGCATTGAGAAAATGGGTTTAACATGTTTATTCAGCCTCATTTGAAACTTGAAACCAAGTGTTTTCAACACCAGAAAGTTAATCTTTATCAATTATTTTATAGCAAGACAAAAATAATACACTGAGAGAGGTTTCATATGACCCAACCCCTTTTTGACTGTAGAAGAACGTACTAATCAGTATCAAACACATGCTCAATTGGTCTAATTTAATTTTGCGAGAGGCGACTGCTTTTTAGCATGATAAGGCGGCGTTTAATTCTTACTTGACCTGGAAATTAACTCGAAATGCGACTTGTCCCTTAAAATTATTCTCACTACCCCTTCTTATTCTTACTACCATTTTATTCTTGTACTCCCCAAACTAACTTTTCCTTTACTTCTCCAATTAAATAAATAGACCACAACTCAACCATCAACAGAGCCCACAAAACAATCTTAACCAATGAGATCTCAACCTAGCCCATATGTCTTCTTCTTCATCGTAAAAGTGAGTTTTCTCTCATCCCCCATTGGCAATTTTGAAGCTCCAAAAACATATGATTTTGGTTTGTTTTTTATGTTTTTTTTTGTGAAACTCCATTAAAATGTCATGTATATGATGGGCAATGTAAAACAGTGTAAGATATGATGAAAATTTGAAAGATTAAAAACGATTTTGAAAACTATTTTTATGAATTTGAGTATAACTTATGTTCGTTTTGATGGTTTTATGTTTACAATTTCATTAAGATGAATTATACATTATGGGTAATGTTAAATTCTAACAATATCGTCTTGAAAAGCTGATTAGTTAGTGCAAGAATAATTTTTAGCTATTACTTAGAGAACTAGGTTTATTAAGGCAAAGTGGTTTTACTGGTCTTACTAATATTACTATGTTTACAAGTTCCATTGATAATACTAGTATTACTAGTTAATATTACTATGTATAGTACCTAAATGAATTAGTATTAGTAAGAGAAAATTGTATGGTGTGAGATTTAATTTTAAGCTTCTTAATAATGATAAAACTAATGAATTCCATTTTATTTCAGAAAAATGAAAAAATCCGCATTGCTCAGTCATTTATTTTGATTATGGGGGATATTATGTAAAGGAAATGGCTGAAATTTAATGGATCTCAGAAGATGGTGGAGGACAAGATGAAATTCACACGATTGTGTTGAAGAGGTCACTTACTCTGATTTGGTTGAGCGTATTTGCAGAAAGATAAAGGTAGATGAATCAAAGATGGAAGTGAAGATTAGTTACTTTCCAATGGTACTGTATTTGTACAAACCATCATGTATCTGGAATGATGAAGACGGTTTTGGTTATCTACTGCAAGTAAATCATGAGATGTGTAGAAGTGTTCTACATGTGGAGTTCAACAATGAAGAAGTGCAACTTTCAAATGAGGATATGAAACTAATGTATATGCTAGTCTATCTGATAGAGAGGCTACTGATATATAGGCTGGTGATGAAGATGGTTCTAAGAATGAAGCACCTGATAATGAATGTACTGGTGGTGTGCTCACTTATCACGAAGATAATGAGATGCATGATGGTGTCAATCAGCCACGAGATGATGATATGGATTTAGTTATAGGTCAAGACTTTAGAACCAATGAGGTAACAAAAGTTCATATTCATATGGCTTCATATCATAAATGTTTTGAGTTTGATATAATTAAGTCAGATACTAAGAGATTTGTGGTTAAATGTTGAGGCGCCAAAGATAGCTGCAAGTGGTTTGCACGAGTTGCAAAGTTAAGGAATTCAGATCTTTGGACGGTTAGAAGTTATATCAACCAGCAGACATGTTATGTTGTTACAAGAACATTGCCTAATAGAGATAATGATGATGAAGATGGTATTGGGAACGGTTCAACTGATGATGAAGTTATTGGTGGTGTACTCACTTTTCACCAAGACATTGATATGCATGAGAATGTCAACGAAAGAGATGAGCATGTATGAAGATACATATGTAAGACCAGCAGTTGACTATAAGCCACGTGATGATGGTATAGATATGGTTTTAGGTCAAGAACTTACCACTAAAGAGGCAAAAAATTTCATATTCAGACGGCTTCACATAAGAAATGTTTTGAGTTTGATATAGTTAAGTTGGATACTAAGAGAATTGTGATTAAATGCCGAGGAGCCAAAGAAGGTTGTAAGTGGTTTGTGCGAGTTGCAAAGTTAGATAATTCAGATCTTTGGACGGTTATAAGTTACATCAAGCATCATACATGTTTTGTTGTTACTATAAGAACATTGCGTGATAAAAGGAAAGGCTCACCATAAATAGTTACATCTATTTTGGCTCGAGATTATCCTGGTACATTTGACATACCAGTTCCCAAAGTTCTAATTGATTTGGTTCATCGCAAGGTTGTTGTAAATGTATTATACACCACGACATGGAGAGGAAAAAGAGAAGCTGCTAATGAAGTGCGAGGAAGTCCAGAAGAGATTTTTACTTTATCACACTGTTATATGCACATGCTGGAGCAAACAAATATTGGCATAAGATATCGTGTGGAAGTGGATGAGGCCCATAAATTTATGTATCTGTTTTTTGTCCTTGGAGCTAGCATAGAAGGATTCCGTACGATGAGGAAAATCCTCATTGTGGATGGAACACACCTCAAGAATGCTTATGGTGGAGTTCTCCTTGTTGCGACTGCTCATGATCCCGATCATCACCACTACCCAATTGTGTTTGGTGTAGCAAATGGTGAGAATGATGAGAGCTGGATATATTTTATGGAACAGTTGAAATTAGTAATATCCGATGTCCCTAGATTGGTGTTTCTTTCAGATAGAAACAAAAGCTTGATCAAGTCAATACGTCTAGTGTTCCCTGAGGCCGAACATGGGTATTATATATGGCATTTGTCTCAGAATGTTACACGTCCATAACAACAAAGATACTTATGCATTCAAGTTTAGAGACTGCGTACACGCTTATACATATGCGGAGTTCAAGTACATTTTTCATGCTTTTCGCAGGAAGTATCCAAGTGTCGCGTTGTGTCTTGACAAAAGTGTTGAAGTGAAGAAATTGGATAGATGTTACTTTGGAGGAGATAGATACAATGTTGACACCACCAATTCAGTAGATTTTTTAATGGGGTTATTAAGGAGGCGAGAAAGTTCACCTCATTCCAACAATGGCTGAATAGTTTAACAAGTATAGGAAGAAGGCAGTTGAGATCCATACACACTGAAGCTTGTGCCTATTGTAGAAGCTGAAATGTCTATAAGATGTGTTGAAGGAGGGTTTCTCACGGTTGAAGAGTTAAACAGTTTCCATCTTGAGTACAGTGTGCATGGTTCTGACGTAAAGGTTTGTACCATTGATTTGGATATGAAAAATTGCACCTGTGAGAAATTTGATAAAGATAAATACCCTTGCGTGCATGGAGTAACTGCTGCCAAATACATGACTAAGGCAGCGGGTAAGGAACTTCATATATCTGAGTATTGTTCAAAATACTATTTAGTGGAACAATGAGATTTGTCTTATCACAAGACAATATATCATGTTCCTCATATGTCTGATTGGGTTATACCAGATGATGTTAGAGTAAAGAAAATATTTCCTCCAGATTTTGAAATGAAGAAAGGAAAACCATAACAAACAAGATTTCTATTAGTAGAAAATCCTGTGGAAGAGGAAAAAGAGGAAGAAAAGGAGCTAGAGGAAGAGGCAGAGCCAGAGGAGGATATATGGCATCGTATTTTGAATGTGGAAGTAGTTCAGTTCGGGTACTACTTAGAACTAATGAAGACTACTATGCGTAATATAAAGTACTGGTACTATCTAGACTACTATGTGTTATTCAGACTACTGAGAACTATTTAGGACTACTATATGTAATTCAGTATTTTTAAGAACTACTATTTGTAATATGGACTACTAGTACTTCATAGAACTACTATTTGTAATATGTAAGTTTCTAAAAAACTTATATTTTCGTCTTATTTTTGTTTTTATCATATGTAACATATCTTAGTTGTATTTATATGTCGATATATTTGTTTATTGGATTTTTAACATAAAAACCCCTCAACTAAGTTTGTTTTGGATAAAAACCCCTAAACTAAGTATTTAATGAAAAAACCTCCAAACTACCTTTATTTAGTGAATTAAACCCTCGCCAGTCATAATTACCAGTGCTACCGGTAAATTTTTAGTTTAGGGGTTTTATCATTAAACATAAAAAATAAAAAAATAAAAATATAATAACATTATCTAAAAATTCGTAATTTTAATTTTCAAAACTAGCATTTTAATTTTTTTTTTGTAAACATAAGCGTGATTTCTTATCCTTGTAAAATGGATTTTTAACTCTAAAATACATTAACTACGTTTTTTTGGGTAAAACCCCCCAAACTAACTAGTAAACCCCCATATTAAAGATAGTTGAATGGTTTTTATCGTTAAATATCTAAAAAAAAATTATAACATTATCTAAAAATTAGTAACTTAAATTTTTAAAATTAGCATTTTTCAAACTTTCTGTAAATATACGAGTTTGATTTGTTTTAACATCAACATTATATATATATATATATATATATATATATATATAGATTAAAAATTTAAAACACCAAAATATAATAAAAATCATCTAAAGATTTATTATTACATTTTTTATTAAATAAAATTTAATTTTTATCCTGTTTTCTTGTTTTTATATTTATAAGTTTAGATAATTTTTGTTATATTTTCTTGGTTTTTACATTTTAAATTTATACATATATAATTTTGATTTTAAAAGGATAACAAATCAGACTCATATTGTTATAGAATGTTTTTTTTAAATGCAAGTTTTGAAAATTAAATTACGAATTTTTAGATAATGTTATTATATTTTGAATTATATTGATTTTTATGTTTAATGATAAAACCTCTAAACTGAAGATTTACCGGTAGTACATGTAATTATGACCGGCGAGTGTTTAATTCACTAAATAAAGTTAGTTTCGGGGTTTTTTCATTAAATACTTAGTTTAGGGGTTTTTACCCAAAACAAACTTAGTTTAGGGGTTTTTTATGTTAAAAATCCTTGTTTATTTATCAAATCAAACATAAAAAAACTATAGATTTCGTAAGTTCATAGAAAACTTTTCATTTCCATACAAAATATCTTTATACTTCTATGACTAATGTTTTTATGGAAAGACCATAATGAGGTGAATAACACAAAATACATTTTTTCTGAAATGTTTTTCTACCAATGTTTTATATTCAGTCTTAAACTGTATAAATGAATTGGTTTTACCACAAAAATTTTGTTTTGATATGGTATTATTAATAATTGTTGAAAATTTGCAAATGTATTATTATGAACAACATAGTATTACTATGAATAACGTAGTATTACTACAACCTTGGGTATTACTAAGTATAAATATGTTGTGAATGTTTTATACGTGTGTTTTACAAATTTCACACGTGGGTTTTACATGGTTTACACATTTTACACGTGTGTTTTACACTTTGACACATTTGTTAATTTAAGAAAAAGTTTTGATAAATTTTTAGTAATTCCTAATAAAGCTAGTAATACAAATTTTTTTTAAGCATAGTAATACCATGTTTACTAGTGGTCCAAACCTGTTTCAAGACAACATATAAATCCCAAAATAACAAACTTCCAAGGTTTTACATAAACAAAACATAGGTTTAAACAGATCATCCTACATAAGTGTACTACAAAGTCGAGTTAATATTAAACATCCAAAGTATTTTAAACAAATAGTCTTTCTAAGCCTTGGTTTTACGCTTCTTCTTCGGCCCTTCGATCTCATCGGTACTTATTTCGGTGAAAGGAGTGGAAACCACTGTGATGGTGCACGTGCCCTGTTTTCCGGTGGTGGCGTTGTATACCTCTGTGGATTATTAGCCTTTTTCGTCCTGACTGTCTTACCAATATTACGTGGTGGTGTAAGTACTTGTCTCCTCGGGACTGTGCTTTAGTCCTACCACGTGGTGGAGTAAGTGCAATAGGAACATGAATTCCCTCGATCGGATTCACAACATAAGCAGGAGGTGTTCCAGATGTTTCATCGGTTCTAGCCATCTGATCCACAACAGGAACATGAGGAGTTCTACTGGTTTCATCCGTCTGATCCACAACATGAGCTCTTAAAAATAAAAATAAATCCATCATACCCCTTGAAAATGGTCAGAATCCACCCTGCCATCTCTTCCTCCATGTATTTGCTACACTCTTCCTCTTCGGATTCTTTCTCAGCCTATTCTTCTCTAACCTCTTTTCCATCATTGATCTCAGCCTTTTCTTGAACCTCTTCCCCTTCAGCTTTTTCTTGAACCTCTTCTCTTTCAGCCTCTTCTTGAACATCTTTCCCTTCAGTTTTTTCTTGCACCCCTTTTCCTTCATTCTCTGTTTGAACCTCTTTCCCTTTAACTTCTTCTTCAACATCTTTGTCTTCTTTAACAACCTCAGTTTCAGATTCTTATTCATCATCAAGTTCTTTGTGTTGTGTTACATCAACCATTTCTGCATCATCATTCTGAGCCTTTTCTTCCTCTTTCCTTTCCTCAACTTCATTTTTGCTAAAGTCCCAGTCAAAATCCATGTTCTGGTTGTCAAAATCCTTCTCTTTTAGCTCTCTTATCATCCTTCTAACCTAATTTTTCACAACACCTTTGTTCTTCTAAATGGCATCAAGCTTCGTGGCCATTACTTCCTGTTTTTTTAGCTTTTTTTAAAGAAAATATTGACAATTTTCAATCCCGTTCAACTTCTGCTCCATTTCTCTCTGCTTCTTAACCTTCTTTTTAAAGTACATTGGGTCTTTTCAATGCCAATAAGTTGTTTCTCCAGAGTCTCTATGTTCACATTCACTTCAGTTAAAGAAGTCATCAACCTCTCTTCAAACCCTTTCAAAACGTTCTCCTATCTATCATACCCACCATTAGAAGATGACGCTTTTTCAGACACTTTTTTTTGTCTTTCTTCTTAGGAAACTCTCTTGCAGCCACTTCTAACTCATAGAGTTCCTTCTACCATTTAGGCTTACCTTTTATAGTAAGTCATGCGCTCTACATATTACTTACTACATCTTCCTTATCATATTCCAGCTCTTTCTCTACTGACATCAATTATTTATTGTAATTTCGCCAAGAGTTTTGTACAAGTACTTAAGTAGATAACCCTTTATACTTTTACTTTGGAACTGCTTCTTACACATCCTCAGACAGTTACTCATACAACCTAGTACTTGTTCTCTAAATCTTGCATTCAGAGCTGGAATACTCTTAAATACCAGAACTTACATAAATAATTTGTCAAAAACCAATCATACAACAAATAAAATTTAACATAAAAATAAGTTATTACCTCTAAAAAAAACTATGAATCCAGGGAAATTGACACTCTTTTTAGGTTTTCCCTTGAGATGTTTCATCACTTTATTAATCGAACGGATAACATCTTAAATGTCAAGTGACGCCAAGGAAATGTTTCACAAACTTCCAAATCATTGAAGATTCTTAATATGAAAGAGTTCATGCGCCCATTATACTTCCATTTCCCTATGATAATCGTGCTTAGGAAGAATAGCACTGCCATCTTGAGTAAATCCTCACACGATCTCTTACTCAACAATTTCGCTTCTACTGATTTCATTGTTATCTCCTTATGTGACTGGAAATGCATATCCACAAACTCAAAAATTCCTAACTCCTTATAATTAGGCGGGTAGTCATGGCAGTCCAATCTTGAGATGAGTGCATGCTCTCTCATGGAATATCGGATGGGTACACCATTAACTGCAAACCAAGCTGTGTCCTCTTGTTCGTCTAAGGGAATAGTGCGCAGTAAAAACATCCACATACCCAACATCTTCAAGTTTTCTTCTCGAGGCATGTGGAAAAAGGACAAAAATGAGGACGCCTTTCGAACCAGGCCAACTCCTCCTTAAGCTTTTTGAGGATATCCATCGTCTTGATCACAGAGCACTTACTCTATATTTTACACGTCTTGGTTAATTCAGTGTTCTTGAAGTTGCACTACAAGAAAACACGTTTTTACCGACTGATTTTACTGACTGTATATGCAGTCGCTACAATTACCGACTGATTCTCGACCGGCCAGCAACTTCAGTCGACCATAACAAACAAGTCAGTAATCAGTCGGTGAATACCGACTGAAAGAAATAGTGGCAACATAGTCGTATATTAGCGACTGATATGTGACTAATACAAAGTCGGTAAATATCAGTCGTTTATCAGTCGCTAATTGGCGACTGTTTAGTCACTGAAATATTTTGAGTTAAGTTCAGTCGTTAAAAACCGGTACAAAACACGTGAATAATGTTTCTAGGTGGGTGTAACAACTTTTAACGACTAAAACAATCAGTCGGCAAAATCAGTCGGAAAGTAGTATCAAAACAGTCGGAAAATTTCATTATATATACACCATCACCGAGAAATTTTATCGTCTCAAGCGTGAAGAAAGAAAAATTATAAACAAAACGTTCGGTCATATAATGGGAGACAATTACAACTACACTAATTTTCGAGATTGGATGTACAAGAGGATCAATGAAGAAACGGGGAACTTCTCGGAAGAATTCGTAGCGGGAGTAGAGCAATTCATGACATTTGCAAATAGTCAGCCTCTAGCA
This sequence comes from Eruca vesicaria subsp. sativa, assembly GCA_932364175.1. NCBI lineage: Eukaryota > Viridiplantae > Streptophyta > Magnoliopsida > Brassicales > Brassicaceae > Eruca > Eruca vesicaria. Next base: position 66,306 of record CAKOAT010637376.1, read on the forward strand.
CAAAGTAATCATGGTAAGTTCTTTTGCCCTTGCAGTGTTTGCAAAAACGAAAAATTTCTCCCAAGACAACGAATTTTGAAACATATATATAGTAAAGGGTTTATGCTCGACTATTATGTGTGGTACAAGCATGGAGAAGAACCTGACATGGAATTAGGAACAAGTTACGTTGATCAGAGGCATTTTAGTGGTAGTGAAGAAGTTGGTAACGTAGAAGAAGATAGATATGTGGAAATGGTGAATGATGCATTTCGTGATAATGTGAGTTTTGATAACTATCAACATGGTGATGGTTATCAAAATGTAGTAGATTCAGAATGCAACCATCCTAAGAAATCCTACGACTTGTTAGAAGGAGCGAAAAATCCTTTATATTATGGCTGTCGAGAAGGTCACTTGCAGTTATCATTAGCTTCTAGGATTATGCAAAATAAGGCAGATTATAATATGAGTGAAAAGTGTGTGGATTCGGTATGCGAAATGTTGACAGACTATTTACCAGCTGGAAACCAATCAACCGGTTCACATTACGAGACCGAAAGGTTAATGCGTAATTTAGGCCTCCCATAGTATACAGTTGATGTGTGTGTTTGTGGGAACCGAAATTCACACTTGTCGATTTCTGTTAAATAAGGAAACTTAGGAAAACCATAATTTTCCAGAGGAACCGGATCTCTGCGAAAGCCAACGACAAGTAACCAAATAAATGCAGAAAAATAAGAAAAACGTAATAAAACGAATTTAAAGAAAAAGTAGATCTTATTTCGATTTCGCGTAAAAGCGTTATGATCGTTACAAGGGTTTATAAAGGCTTTGGCCGCAGGGCCGTCAGCAAGTTATCAACATAAAAACCTTAAACCTAATCGAGTCGCAGCTCGATAACAAAAGACGGAAAAAGAAAAGAAAAAGGATTTGAATGATTTCGGACTGAACCTTATGAAAGGCTGCCTACGTACCCCTTTCGAGGATCAAGTCGAACGTAGTTCAGTTGATTGAGATGGACAAGAGATCGAACTCCCTGGGCGAGTTCGTCTATTGATTGAGCGCCGGTCATAGAAACCGAACTTGTCGAGAAAAAGCCTAAGTTTCTAAGTGCGGAAAATTCTAAGTCTAGAAAAGTTGTGAAAATCTCAGATGAGAGCTCTGAAAATCGTCCCTTTGCTTCTGCCCTATGCCTCTTGCTTATATACTCCCTTCCTAGGTGGTTTAGTCTTTCCATTTCGCCCAGATTCGAGTTTAATGGGAATCTTCCATTTATCTCGATCTTTCCTTTTTTCCCGCGGAAATCTTCTATTTATCCTCAAACTTGACATTTATCTTCAAGTTTGACATTTATCTTCTTTCTGCGAGTAAATCGCCAAAACGTCGTCGTATCTTCGGGTTGGACTTCGTTTAAAGTCGCNGAGTTTAATGGGAATCTTCCATTTATCTCGATCTTTCCTTTTTTCCCGCGGAAATCTTCTATTTATCCTCAAACTTGACATTTATCTTCAAGTTTGACATTTATCTTCTTTCTGCGAGTAAATCGCCAAAACGTCGTCGTATCTTCGGGTTGGACTTCGTTTAAAGTCGCGAGTGGCTTTTATCGCGTTTTATGACTTTAGACGAGATTGTATCCGGATACGATGCCGTTTTTAGATAAGTTTCTCGAGTTAATCGTAAATCTAAGCAATGTTCGATGTTTCGATTAATCGTTGCCGTTTTCTATGATTTACTCGGGGTTTTATTAAAAACGCGTTTTGTACGATTTTTACGAAAAATCTTGAATAAATCGTATAGTTTAGGCAATATTCGGTGTTTCGTTTAACCGTTGCCGTTTTATACAATTTCCTCGAGTTCTTTTCGAGAAAACAAAGTTTTACGGTTTTTATCGTAAAACTCGAATGATAGGACGGATCGAGACGAAACGGGAGACATTTCGACCGTTCGTGTCGAAGGACGTATGCCTTGAATCAAGGATGTGGGAGATCGAGGCTCGGGATGGTCGGCTCGACGTACGGCGAGCTAGTTCAGCTTGGCCAGGTCGGCATATGGCGAACTAGGCGATAAGAACCTGTGGAGCAAAGTCAGCACCTCTTAGTTCGCCGTTGGGGAGTCTCTAGTTCGCCTGCTGGAGAACTAAGCCAAGCTGGCTTAGTTCGCCAGCAGGCGAACTAGTCGGGGAGTTCCTAGTTTGCCTGCTGGCGAACTAAGCCAGCTTGGTTTATTTCGCCAGCTGGCGAACTAGTTGGAAGCTTCTAGTTCGCCTGCTGGCGAACTAAGCCAAGCTGGCTAAGTTCGCCAGCAGGCGAACTAGTTGGGAGCCTTCTAGTTCGCCTTCTGGTAAACTAAGCTAGCTTGGCTTAGTTCGCCAGCAGGCGAACTAGTCGTGACTAGTTCGCGTTTTGCGGCGGTTTCGGTTTTTCGCGGTTTTGTAAAACGATTTCTCGAGTTTTATAAAATGATTCTCGAGTTTTATAAAACGATTCTCGAGTTTTATAAAACGATTCTCGAGTTTTATAAAACGATTCTCGAGTTTTATAAAATGATCTTCGAGTTTTATAAAACGATCTTCGAGTTTTATAAAACGATCTTCGAGTTTTATAAAACGACTTCTCGAGTTTTATAAACGATCTTCGAGTTTTATAAAATGACTTCTCGAGTTTTATAAAACGATCTCCGAGTTTTATAAAACGATCTTCAAGTTTTATAAAACGACTTCTCGAGTTTAATAAAACGATCTTCGAGTTTTATAAAACGGCTTCTCGAGTTTTATAAAACGATCTTCGATTTTTATAAAATGATCGAGTTTTATAAAACGATCTTCGAGGTTTATAAAACGGCTTCTCGAGTTTTATAAAACGATCTTTGGGTTTTACAAAATGACTTCGAGTTTTATAAAACGACTTCTTGGGTTTATAAAACTATTCATTTTGTAGTTTTGCGGAGACTTTTTGCCATTGATTCCGTTGTTACCGATTTTGACACCAACAGTTAGCCCCCCAGCTCGCTAGAATCTTAAGCCTTTAGCGTAAGGTTCTTGCGAGTGGTTAGCCAGTTTTAGTTAAGTTAGGCGGAATTAATTGTTGGAAATGTCCATTGAAAGTGATCTTTCCACTCTCCAGGGAGCGGAAAGCGTTTAAGATTAGGGCTGCGCCTTGTGAAGGCTGCCTACGTACCATTTTGAGGGGATCAAGCCTTTCGTAGTTCGTTTCGGAGTTGAGGTTCGTATGACCTGTTTCCTAGCAAGACCTTTACGGTCTAGTTATATGTTGTGTAGGAATTATCGAGCATATTGATGTCGATGGCATCTGGACCTTTGCCGGCCTTGAGACTAGCCTCGTAGGCCGTTTGGTCTGGCCGAACGTGGCCATTATAGTTTTCGGACTGGCCGTGTGCGGCTCTGAGTACCTGCCGCTTTTGCGGCTTTATTAAAAATCAGTTTGCGTTTTTAAGAGCGTGTTTTTATTCGTATGAATGTAGCAGGAAGATTATGAGTTGATATTGAGGGAGGTCCGCGAGTTGTCGTCTCGCATTCCTTTTTCCCTTAGTGTATCGCCTTGTTCGTTTGCCCGTTTTAGGATTTTAGTAAATCGAGTGAGCGTTTAGATATAGACGAAGAGACATGCCTTTAGGATCTCGATTCATGCCTTGAGACGTTAGCGACCAGTGTGCTGGGTTTAGGGCAAGACCTAGGTTTACTTTCGGATTGAGGCTATGCGATGACTAGTCGGCTTTCGTTTTGCCTGTTGCGATTTTAACCTTATTCCATACCGATTTAGAATCCGTGATAGGTTCTCGGCTTATATGATTCGTCTGGTTGGAACCGAGCATCTCACCGGGAACAATTTCTAAGTTGCCCGAAAGTGCTGACCAAAAGTTTGGATTTCTTTTATAGCGTTATTACCCTTGTGTCTGGTGTTCGAGAGCTATCTCTGCGAGATAACTTAAGTTAGTTTAGGACTGTTGCGAGTTTGTTGTGATCAGCAACAAACTTTTTAGGCGATAAATGTTTACGTTGTTTTGGCCTTCGCGAAGGATACGTACGTTAAGAAGTTTTGCGTAATTTTATAGTCGCGGACGGACTGTCAGGTCTTCCAAGAAAATGACTTTATCGAGAAAAAAATAAAGTCATCGAACTTACATTCCTGTTTCGATGTTAGGTAAAATAACTTACATTCCAAGAAAATGACTTTTTCAGGTCTTCCAAGAAAATGACTTTTTTGGTTCGTTTGCGGATATTCGCAATTAAAACTTACATTCCTGTTTCGATGTTAGGTAGTTTTACGATTTGTGCTAGAGCAATTAGGACCGAGAGGTCGCGTAAGTTGTTTCCCCGAAACGAAGCGTTTTTCGTTATTGTGCTTTGTGAAGTGTTGACCTTCCGAGATTCGTACGGCTTTAGGTGCTCTGGTACGAGTGTTTTCTTATACGTCGGGTTTTGTAGGCAACTTGCTTCGGGAATAGAGTGAATCGCGAGAATACAGAACTTAGTCGATTTTTGACAAGTTTGCATTATCCGTTGAACGTATTGGCTTAGCGTGAAGGTTGTGTTCAGCCACACAGTCAAGGTCGTATTTGGTAGAGGATTAGACTGCGACACTTTCGTGCTATCGAAAAGGTCGAGTCGGTTTATAAACTTGGCATTGAAGTGAAGCGCGATCGGACAATAGCCAAGTAGCGTTTGTCAAGCTTGATATGCCAAGTATGCCCGTGTTTATAGAAAACGTTTTTCCGTTGTAGGTTTGATTTATACGATGAAAGTTTCGTATAAACTTTCCTTTGTATGGAAGTTGTTTCTTTTTTACTCGAGGGAGACAGATCCTAAGAAGCTCGATGCAGAGCCCGTGCGGAGTCGTTTGCGGGGCGGTCTCATTCTCGGATGTAAACGAGAGGAATGAGAGCGGATGCTCGTGAATCGATGGGCTAAAGAGTGAGATCTTTTAGATCGTGTCGCGAGGAGGCAAAGTTTAGATTGGCCGCCCAGTGTCGGATCGTATAGCTTGGTTTTCGCTATAAGGAAAGTACTTTTCGCAAAACCTGTTACGTTTACTTTCGAAAGTTACTTCGTTATGACATGATCCTGACCATACAAAGAATTTCTCGCGTAAGTAACGGGCGATGAATTTAGTAATCGACACGACGCATTGGGTTAACAATGTTTCCGCAGATTTTTCGAGAAACCTTTCCGCTTAGTTTTTGATTCTTCGGTGATGGTTTTTTTCGGAGTCACTCACGGAGTTTTACCAAAATTTATTTCACCGAGATCTAGTCGCAAAATGTTTTAGCGGGTTTCTCGGACGGAATGAATCACATGATCAGCAATATGATCAGTCGGCGAGAAGGGAGGACGTGTTCTCTATTGCTTCTTTGTGTTCTCTATTTTTCTTTTTCCACAAATGTTCTTGATATTATTCTGTGATTCCCTTGATTCGACGGAAAATGATAGCATTGTTTTGACGCCTAAAGATTTCTCGTATAATTTTTTGATTCTTATACGACACTTGTTTTATCAAGTTCGAGAAGATCTTTATGACTTCGGCAAATTATCGAGTTTCACCCTGAAGTTTCGCAGAGATTTTCTAACCGCATGGTTGCGACGAGAGATGCTGTATAGTCCTCGAGATTATTTCCCAGACAGTTTGGATCAGTCTTTAGCGCTTAGACGGTTTTTAGATTGTCGTTTGNCGAGAAGATCTTTATGACTTCGGCAAATTATCGAGTTTCACCCTGAAGTTTCGCAGAGATTTTCTAACCGCATGGTTGCGACGAGAGATGCTGTATAGTCCTCGAGATTATTTCCCAGACAGTTTGGATCAGTCTTTAGCGCTTAGACGGTTTTTAGATTGTCGTTTGCTTTTGGGATGATTTCGACGAGGCGTTGCATTGTCCGAATATTTTTTCGCTTATTTTAGAAAGCGTTTTCTTGATGCGAGGAAAATTGTTCGGCGAAAGAAGAAAAATGAGTTTCGTTTGAAGGATTGGGATGATCGACAATTTGGGTCGGTTAAAGACCATGGTGGATCAGAGATGACTTGGAGTATGTCTGATTTACGAAAACTTTTAGGAGCGATTCGGTTTTAAGACAACGTCAGCATCTCTAGCTCCCATTTCTTTTAGGAAATGAGTACGTTTGAATGCGTGGCGATCGTTTCTCGGTTGTACGAGAGATTGGATCGGTTTGCGAGTTATGCCTGAATGGTTAGAGAACAACAAATCGAGATAGACCAAAATTGCTTACGACTTAGCTTGCTAGACTTTCCTCTAAATTCTAAGCCTTCTAGGTTTCACGGGAGGTTACAAGACGTTTTCGTGTCTTACCGGTCTTTGATGAATTACCAGCAAGAGTATCGGAGCGGGGAGAAGACTTAATCGTCGGAGCTCATGTTCATCTTTCTTCGTACTGCTGGTTTTATTTGACCGACTAGGTGCGCTTTGTATATCGAAAAAATCAATCACGTGTTTATGATTGGATGTTTTCGACTTAGCGTGGCAGAGTTTCGTAAAACCGGATTAGGTTTAGAGAGTTCATATTTCTCGCATAGTTTAGGCAACTTTGGTGTTAAGTCAACCGTTGCCGTTTTAGACGATTGATTCGAACTTATACGAAGAAACAAGTCTTTGCGGTTTTATCGTAAAATCCCGATGGAAATTTCGATTGAGACGAAACGAGAATCAGCGCGATCAAGACTCGAGAGAGAAACTCGAGGATTGGTTCAGCTCGACGTAGGGCAAGTCGGGTGAACCCTTTCAGCTCGCCATGTGGCGATCTGGGTGGTAAGAACCCTTGGGGCGAAGTCAGCGTCTCTTAGGCGAGCTAGGCGCTTGGCACGGGTGATCTCGATTCGTCGATTTGACTCGTTTTCGTCGTAAGATCTCAACGGAAAGTCCGATTGAGACGAAACGAAAAGCGTCTCGATCAAGATTCGAGATGGAGATGATTCGATCCGTCGAGCTTGTCCAGCTTGCCTAAATGTGAGTCGGTGAGCACAGTCCCGATTCATCAAGCTATCTTGTTTTCATTGTAAAATCTCAACGAAAACTTTGATTGAGACGAAACAAAAAGCAGTGCGATTAATGTTTAGAGTACGGTCCGGCTCACCATAGCTATGAGTTGGACTGTGCGGACCCTCGGGGAAAAGTCAGTGCCTCTAGGATGAGGTGGAAATCCGGTCAGCTCGCCAAGATGGCAAGCTAGATTGCTTGGCCAACTCACCGTCTTTTCGGCTGGATAGTATTGCCCGATTCTGCGAGTAGCCTACGGTTCTTCCGCGAGCAACCTAGGGTTTTGTCGCGAATAACCTAGGGTTTTTGCACGGGTAACCTAGGGCTTTCTCCGCGAGTAAAGCTAGGGCTTTCTCCGCGAGTAACCTAGGGCTTTCTCCGCGAGTAACCTAGGATTTATTTCGCGAGTAACTTACGGTTTGTTCCGCAGTTTCTTGGAGAGCAAGTTTTATTTTTACGAAAAGTTCTCGGAAACGTCTTTTCCTCAACCCATGAGATTTGTTCAACTCGGAAATAAGAAAAACACTATGGGGTTTGATAGATATCTATCATTGCCCTTAGTGATCTGAGATAGTAATCGTGAGCTTGTTTTGTTGCTCTTCCCGTGGCGAAGAGTCGCGATTAGGTTTTCGATTTTGTTGAGTACTACAGCGTTTGCGTGAGCGTTGGCCGTACGAGTAGTCGCTGCTGGAGTTGTTTTACCAGCGTCTTTTTGCGAGTTGCGACTTTGTCTTTCATACATCCAGACATCGTTTAGGTCAAGCGTTTTGCGGCTAAGAGTAAGAGTAATCGGACCCCCCCTCCTTCTAGCGCCAAACTGTGGGAACCAAAATTCACACTTGTCGATTTCCGTTAAATAAGAAAATTTAGGAAAACCCTAATTTTCCAGAGGAACCGGATCTCTGCGAAAGCCAACGACAAGTAACCAAATAAATGCGGAAAAATAAGAAAAACGTAATAAAACAAATTTAAAGAAAAAGTAGATCTTATTTCGATTTCGCGTAAAAGCGTTGCGATCGTTACAAGGGTTTACAAAGGCTTTGGCCGCAGGGCCGTCAGCGAGTTATCAACATAAAAACCTTAAACCTAATAGAGTCGCAGCTCGATAACAAAAGACGGAAAAAGATAAGAAAAAGGATTTGAATGATTTCGGACTGAACCTTATGAAAGGCTGCCTACGTACCCCTTTCGAGGATCAAGTCAAACGTAGTTCAGTTGATTGAGCTGGACAAGAGATCGAACTCCCTGGGCGAGTTCGTCTAGTGATTGAGCGCCAGTCATAGAAACCGAACTTGTCGAGAAAAAGCCTAAGTTTCTAAGTGCGGAAAATTCTAAGTCTAGAAAAGTTGTGAAAGTCTCAGATGAGAGCTCTGAAAATCGTCCCTTTGCTTCTGCCCTATGCCTCTTGCTTATATACTCCCTTCCTAGGCGGTTTAGTCTTTCCATTTCGCCAAGATTCGAGTTTAATGGGAATCGTCCATTTATCTCGATCTTTTCTTTTTTCCCGCGGAAATCTTCTATTTATCCTCAAACTTGACATTTATCTTCAAGTTTGACATTTATCTTCTTTCTGCGAGTAAATCTCCAAAACGTCGTCGTATCTTCGGGTTAGACTTCGTTTAAAGTCGCGAGTGGCTTTTATCGCGTTTTATGACTTTAGACGAGATCGTTTCCTGATACGATGCCGTTTTTAGATAAGTTTCTCGAGTTAATCGTAAAGCTAAGCAATGTTCGATGTTTTGATTAATCGTTGCCATTTTCTACGATTTACTCGGGGTTTTATTAAAAATGCGTTTTGTACGATTTTTACTAAAAATCTCGAATAAATCGTATAGTTTAGGCAATATTCGATGTTTCGTTTAACCGTTGCCGTTTTATACGATTTCCTCGAGTTCTTTTCGAGAAAACAAAGTTTTACGATTTTTATCGTAAAACTCAAACGATAGGACGGATCGAGACGAAACGGGAGACATTTCAACCGTGATTCGGAATACGATCGTGTCGAAGGACGTATGCCTTGAATCAAGGATGTGGAAGATCGAGGCTCGGGATGGCCGGCTCGACGTACGGCGAGCTAGTTCAGCTTGGCCAGGTCGTCATATAGCGAACTAGGCGATAAGAACCTGTGGGGCTAAGTCAGCAACTCTTAGTTCGCCGTTGGGGAGTCTCTAGTTCGCCAGCAGGCGAACTTGTCGGGGAGTTCCTAGTTCGGCTGCTGGCGATAAGCCAGCTTGGCTTAGTTCGCCAGCAGGCGAACTAGTTGGAAGCTTCTAGTTCGCCTGCTGGCGAACTAGTCGTGACTAGTTCGCGTTTTGCGGCGGTTTCGGTTTTTTTCGCGGTTTTGTAAAACGATTTCTCTAGTTTTGTAAAACGATTCTCGAGTTTTATAAAACGATTCTCGAGTTTTATAAAACGATTCTCGAGTTTTATAAGACGATCTTCGAGTTTTATAAAACGATCTTCGAGTTTTATAAAACGATCTTCGAGTTTTATAAAACGATCTTCGAGTTTTATAAAATGACTTCTCGAGTTTTATAAAACGATCTTCGAGTATTATAAAACGATCTTCGAGTTTTATAAAACGGCTTCTCGAGTTTTATAAAACGATCTTCGAGTTTTATAAAACGGCTTCTCGAGTTTTATAAAACGATCTTCGAGTTTTATAAAACGATCTTCGAGTTTTATAAAACGATCTTCGAGTTTTATAAAACGGCTTCTCGAGTTTTATAAAATGATCTTCGAGTTTTATAAAACGATCTTTGTGTTTTACAAAATGACTTCGAGTTTTTTAAAACGACTTCTTGGGTTTTATAAAACTATTCCTTTTGTATTTTTGTGGAGAGTTTTTGCCATTGATTCCGTTGTGACCGATTTTGACACCAACAGTGTTAACAATTGTATGATCTTCTGGAAAGAGGATGAAAGGTGGGATAAGTGTCAGTTTTGTGATGCACCAAGATGGAAGCCTAGAAGTGAACGTCGTAGAACCAAAGTGCCATATAGTCGTATGTGGTATTTACCTATTGCTGACAGATTGAAGAGAATGTATCAGAGTAAGAAGACAGCAGCAGCGATGAGATGGCATGCGGAGCACCAAACAAAGGAGGGTGAAATGTGTCATCCGTCAGATGCGGCAGAGTGGAAACACTTTCAAGATCAACATCCCCGGTTTGTCGAGGAACCTCGTAATGTTTATCTCGGCTTATGTACAGATGGATTCAATCCATTTGGGATGTCTAATAATCATTCGTTGTGGCCAGTGATCATGACACCATATAATCTACCCCCTGCATGTGCATGGATACAGAGTACTTGTTTCTCACAATTTTGAATTGTGGGCCAAATCACCTGCGAGCAAGTCTAGATATCTTCCTTAAACTCTTAACTGCAGAGTTAAAAGAGTTGTGGTCTACTGGAGTTGAAGCATACGACGTTTCATTGAATCAAAATTTTAATCATAAAGCCGTGCTCCTGTGGACGATAAGCGACTTTCCGGCATATGGCATGTTATCAGGATGGACGACTCATGGTAAGTTGTCTTGTCCAATTTGCATGGAAGATACAAAGGCTTTTCATCTGCCTAATGGAAGGAAGACATGTTGGTTTGATTGTCATCGGAGATTTCTTCCTCATGACCATCCACTGAGGAAGAACAAAAAGACTTCTTGAAGGGAAAACACGCTATGAATGAATTTCCACCCGAGTCTTTGACTGGTGAACAAGTTTATTCTGAGCGATTAAAAGGTGTCAATCCACCTAAAACGTCCAAGTGTGGTGGAAATGGCCATGAGAAGTAGAAACCTGGCTATGGGAAGAACCACAATTGGCACAAGGAAAGCATATTCTGGGAGCTTCCGTACTGGAGGGACCTCAATCTTCGACATAACCTTGATGTTATGCATATTGAGAAGAATTTTTTTGACAACATCATGAATACGGTTATGAGTGTGAAGGGTAAGTCGAAAGATACAATCAAGTCAAGATTGGATATAGCACTTTTCTGTGATCGGCAACACTTACATGTGGATAGGCATGGCCAAGCTCCTTTTCCTCCCTACGCACTGAACGAGAAAGGAAGAAAAAGTTTGTTGGATTGTGTGAAAAAATCAGTACAATTCCCAAATGGATATGCATCAGACTTAGCTAATTGTGCCGATATAGAGAAAGGCAAGTTTTCAGGCATGAAGAGTCATGACTGTCATGTGTTTATGGAGAGGCTACTTCCATTTATATTTGCAGAACTCCTAGACGAGAACTCCTGGCCGATTTATTTCACTAGAGGTTTTCTGTTCCATACCCAAAAGCATGGCGACGGACGAAAGACTTGTAACTATGGAGTATGCGTTAAAGGAGAGAGTTATATAAATGCAGCTGATTAGTATCATTACTACGGGATCTTAACAGATATCAAACAAATTGAGTATGAGGGGATAGTCAATTTGAAAATCACACTTTTTAAGTGTAAGTGGTATGATCCTGTTATTGGTAGAGGCACACGACGGAGCAATGGCGGAATCGTGGATGTTCTTTCATCGAGAAAATACTACAAATATGATCCATTTATTCTCGGTATGTTTATATATATATATATATATATATGCATAATACTAATATTTAATTTTATTAATAATATTTTTTTTTCACAGCATCTCAAGCACATCAAGTTTGTTATATTCCATACCCTTATGTAAGGAAACCAAAGCAGTTATGGCTCAATGTTCTAAAAATTAATCCGAGGAAAATCATTTCTGGAGAATATGAAGACAAAGATCCGGCGACGTTGCAACAAGAAAACGATGCTGCTGTTTTGATGACCACAGTTGAAGACATTGAAGTCGAGCATTTGGTATTCACTCAAGTAGAATCAATAAATATTGATTTCGATGTGGGAGATGCAGAACCAGAGGATGAATTCCGATGTAATTTATCGTCTTCAGATGATGATGAAGATGAAGAAGAACCGTACTAAGTTTCTTAGTTAAGTTTATGTGTAATATTATCTTGTGATATGATGTTCAGAATTTCGGTTACCATATGCAGTATTATGTTATATATATATGTTATAAACTTTATTTGTCATACGTAATATATTATGTTGTAATATTATGTTATTTAGATTTAAAGTTTAGGGTTTGAGTTTAGGGATTAGAGTTTGGGTTTCTTAGGTACAGTTTGTTTGCCTCCAATAATTTTTAAATCGCGTAAATCTTGACAAAAATATGTTGTATAATTTATTATGTACACTTTTATTTGGAATTTTATTTACTAATTACCGACTGTTGAAAAACAATTTGGTTTTACCTCCAAAAATGATTAAACCGCGAAAACTTTGCATTATAATTTTATGTTGATTTTCATTTTATTTTTCATAAGTAAATTTAACGACTGAAAACCTACTATTTACCGACTGCTGGCCAAAAATTCGGTTTTGCCTCCGAAAGATATGGTACCGCGAAAACCCAAAATATTTAATTTTTTGGCCTAAGCCCGCGGCCCAACAATTCATATATCTCTCATATCTGAGAAAGAGAAACCCTAATCTCTCTCAGTTTTCTCGACGGCTCTCTCATCTTCTTCAATATCTCTCACCAATCTTCAGCGTATCTCCAACGATGAGTGGAAAGAGGAAGCGACAGACCCTAAAACCTAATACCTCTAGGGTTTCAAAACGACCATCTTCTTTACCTCAGCAGTATGACTTCTGACCGACGGATCCATCTCAGTCCAGTCCACCGGTTCTTCCTAGGAAACATAATCTCCCTTCTGTTCGTGACTATCCCCCTCCGAGAAATCTGTTTCCGACGATGACCTGTGCTCAGTCTCCTCTCACTCCATCTGTTGGTACTACTAAACCTCAACAGCGACAAACTCAATCCAGTGAAAATATCAACCCACGTCCACCATCTCAAGTGCCTCCAGCTCGAGCATCTCAAGTTCCTCCATCTTGAGCGTCCCAATCTTCTCCAGCCCTAGCATCTCAATCGCCTCCAGCTCGAGCTTCTCAATCGCCCCACAGTTCTGAAGCACAAAATTCTCATATCCCAGAAGAGGAGGAGGATATGTCTGATGTAGAGGCTCCAGAGATTGAACCTAATCTCGCCTCTGACCATATGGAACATTTGAACTCTCTCCTAAACCAGCCAGTTCGAGGGAGGAATATAACTGTCCTGTCTCCCAACCTTGAGCCAGGAACCACATGGTAATTTTTATTCCTTTATTACAATTGTCTTTTATGGGTTTAGCTGCAATTGTTGATGATTGAGTGTATTGAAAAACTGTAAAAATTTAGTTACAATATTCTGTCAAGAATGTGAATTTGTTGATGATCAGTTATGGTCTTTGCTTGTCTTCTTTTCTTTGGCTTAAATAGATTACATGTTTGTTGTTTAACAACTGAAAATTAAATATATATATATATATATATATATATATATATATATATATTAACAATGTCATCGTATTGAGTTTGTTGGTATCCTCTAAGTAAGCAGTTTTCTTTAATACTAGTTCAAAAGGAAAGGATAGGAAGTAGACCAGTGAGTCTCTGCGTGCAAGAAGATAGACAGAAATAATTACTACTTATAGAAGTAATCAAACATTCATGTGTTGTGTTGTCTCGTTGGTCTTGATTACTACTTAAAGAAGTAATTAAACATGAGTTTTTTTCCTATCCTTTTCTCCGTTTTCAAGTAAATCTTCATTATTAATTTATAACCCAATCTTTACTTAAAACTCAATAATATTTTGGCCGTGGGATGAGTTTCTCTTAAAAGGACAACGTCTTTGTTCGAGCTGTCGGCCAAAACAAATTAGCTGTTTGTAGTAGCTTTTCATAAAATCTTAATTGAGGTATTATCGGAGGATGATTTTCTTCTATTATGCTTTAAATTTGTATTGTTGATAATATATGTTTGTAGGTTTGATTATGACAAGTTAAAGTTGACTAGAAAGATTACCAAGGTTTTAAAGAACAAGTTTAATAAGCCTTTCTACAGCTGGACTCGTGTGCCTAGAGACAGACAAGAACGTTACTTTTTGGAATTTGCTGTAAGCTTCTTTGTCTCTTTTCTGTCTTTGAGGTTTTATAATTATTATGCAAGTGTTAGACTCTGTTTTTTTTTTAATTCTTTAGTTTTTGATGGCTAACTGATATCTTCTTCTATGTTCATTTGTAGAAAACTCACACATGGCATCCATCATTGATTGGTGTTGTTCAAGAACATTTTGAGGCAATTGCTCTATTACGAATGAAAGACATGGTCAGCGACGTAATGACTTCTAGGGAGCAACCTACTTGGATACACGACACACTCTGAAAAACAATGACTGACTATTGGGACACTGATGCTGCGGTTTCAAAGAGCTCGATAGCATCAGCAGCTAGAATGTCTGAACGTCAAGGTCTTGGTGTTCACACTCATAACTCTGGCCCGAAGTCTTATATGCAGATCCACCAAGAGATGGTAAGTCCCTACTATTTTTTTTAACATTTTATACTGATAAGTATGTTTGATTTTTTAACATTTTATACTGATAGTTTCTTCCATTTCACTTTAGGTTGCTGAGTTGGGAAGACTAGTGAGCTTTGGTGAAGTATTCATCAGAGCTCATACAAAATCTGATGGAATCTTCAGCGATTTAAAAGCTGAAAAAGTTGCTGAGGCTTTCAAGAAGAAAGAAGAAGCTAAGTTGGAGAGCCTTGAGACTGATCAGACCGACACTGAGCATCCACCACTATCAATAGAAGAGGAGAATGAGTTGTTTATTCAGGTTGAGTTTCTTACAGTCAAAGTTTATGTCTTATGTTTTTTGGTTGTTTTTTCTTGTTGCTGATAGTCTCTCACTATACATTTTATTTTTGTAGGCCACTTTCACCAATGACAGGGGGAATATCTACGGCCTTGGAAGCTTAAAGAACCAGCTTAATGAACTGCCACATGACACAAGAAGCTTGTCCTCTTTCATGCAATTGCAGCAGCAACTTGAAAAAGCTCAACGCCAAATAAAAGAACAAGCTGCTCTTCTTGCAAACGCTGAGGAAGAGCGTGCCCAAGCTGCTGCTGCTGCAGAAAAGGTTGAGGAAGAGCATTCTATACTTATAGCTACTCAGCAGTCTACAATTGAAGAGTTCTCACTAGTTAAGAAGTACTTGACCATCACAGACAAGAGATTCTTGGACTTTGTCTCCAAAGAAAGAGCTTCATCTGATTCCCATCATGTTTAGGTCTTGCTATTTTTGCCTTTCACTTACTCTCTTTTGGATGTGTGATAACTTGTAAACTCCTTAAGTGTTGGAGTTTTTTTTTGGATGTTTGAAACTTAAAACTCCCAAGTTTGGAGTTCTTTTGGTTGTTTATGGTACAAATCATTTTTAGTAGTTATTAATAATAGTAGCAGATTTAAATAACAAATCATGAACAACAAAAAAAAAAATACACCAAAAGAATATATTTAAGATATTTTTGACTGAGTCACTAATCAGTCACCAATTCAGTCGGAAAGTTTTAAAGCAACTGAGTCACTAATCAGTCGTCATTCGGTCGTAGAAATATACCGACTGTTTATCTACTAATAAAATTAGTCGTTAAGTCAGTCGTTAAGTCAGTCGTAATATAGTAACTAAATGAGTGGTAAGTCAGTCGCTAAATTGCCTACTGATTAACAACTGATTTTACGACTACCTAAATAGTCGGCAAACAGTTGGTAAATACCAACTGTTTTCCGACTAAATTATTTACCGACGAGGTGTAATACGACTACTATAATCAGTCGGAAATCAGTCGGAAATCAGTCGGAACGACCATTTAGCGACTGAATGCCGATTCATATTGTAGTCGGAAACGACCTGTTTTCTTGTAGTGTTGATTACAAGGTGGTAGTGGTTGAGATTCCTGCAAGACAAATAAAACCAACAAAATTTTTTTAGTCATAATTATTACTCACAACAGTAATATAATTATGTAGTAGTAATACTAAGCACACCAGTTATACAGTTATGTACTAGTAATACTAATCACAGTGGTTATACAATTTATCCTAGTAGACCTAGTCAAACAAATAATACACGACTAGTGACACTTTATTCAACTAAACCCAATACACGAGAAACAACACTTTATTCAACTTAAACCAAAATAATATTTGACTTTGGGTGGATCAGACTTATCATCACTTGAGCTCCCGCATGAAAACTCTTCTACATGCTCTTCTACTACATGAGAAATGTTTTTTGGGTTCTTGTGGTCGTTCCCTTTTTCTGTTTACTCCGATTCTTCTGCCCGCACTTCTTACGGTCTGCCACTATCTACATCCTCTGAAAATCCAAAAACAACCAAAAACAAGAATCATTAGTTTGCCTAATCTCAGCATTATTTACTTAATCAATAAATCTCCAAGTTCTTTCAATCTAAATACTCAATCATCAATTCGGTTTCAGATATCAAACATTCAATCACAAAACATCAACTTTAAACTATGTTCATACTCGGATTCTCCTCACTACACCAATCTCAAAACCAAATTTATTTTCAATCTCCATAACCTAAAACACACAACATTCTCTCCAATTGAATACATACTTGATTCATATACATTTTCTCCCTAATTCATAGTTTATGTTTTAACAAGACATCTCACCAATTAGATTCTATTTATCCAGTCAAAGAACCCACAAAATCGCAACTGTTTGATCCAAAATAAGAGTTCAAAATACTTTTCTTTCACAACATATACCAAATCTAAGATTTCACTATGTTTTTATTCAATTTCATAGCACAAACTCGCTTATTAAAGACGATACCTTAGTTTTGTCTACAGCTTAGATTTTTTTTCCAATGTTACTATAACCTAAATACAAAATACAATGAAATCAATAAGAATAAATGACTTACCAAGATGAAGGACGTCGATCTCTTGTCGATTTGGAAGATGGAAGCTCGGTTATTACATGAAAAAAAAAAAAGAAACAAAAAGATGAAAATTTTAGGATTCGTTGTTGTTTCTATCGCGAAAGAAAGAGAAAGAGAATCGACTTAACAAAAATGAGAGGAAGAGTTGAAACACATCGTTTAAGGTTAGGATCCGGTTTGGATCTAAATTGGTTTGGATGGGTGGATTTTCTGTGATCGGATCTGTAATTAGGTGAAGTCTATAACCATTTTTCATATTAAGGGGAGAATAGAGAATTTTGAGAGGGGGTGGGTGGGTATGTGACATTTCGAGTTAATCTCCACTTTACCATTTGACAACAAACTAAACGATTATTTAACCAGTGTTACAGGTTACTGGATTTTCACTTGATATCTTTGCTAAAAGTCTTTAACACTAATCCATCACAAAACATTCATAAACACTCCATAACATGATTCAAGTGATCATATAGTCACCTAACTAAAGTCGGTATCAGAATCACCTTCCTCGTCTTCAACTTGCTCAATACTCTTTACGTCAGCCAAATCCTCAACGGAAACCTTCACCACATCCTTTCTAACCCCAATGTCAGTCGCATACCGACTCATACAGTACATTCCAGCTGTAACTGTTGCCACACCAATGGGGTTTGGAATAAGCAGATTGAAAGGCGACGAAAGTAATGCAGCGAAAGGAGCACCGACAATCGATGAAGCTTGACCACTTCTCCCTACACCACCAATCTTATCCATTATAAGCAAACCGGTCTTGCAATAGAGCGCAAAATCCTCACAGTTGTTCTTGAAAACGTGGTAGTTTCCAAATCCGTTTTGGAGAAGGTACATTGCCCTGTGGATCACTGAATCAGTGGGGTCCGATTGCGCTGTTGTGCAAGTGCCTCCCCGTACTTTGGTAAGGAAAACCGACGGGCTGACTCCGTATTCGAAGCAGTAGAGTGAGCCGTTCTTGAGGAAACAGTCCAAACAAGAAAGGACCACTCCGCTGTTTGGTTGTCTGAAACCACAATCTGGAAACGTTGGGCAGATTGCTTCTTCAGAGGAGGATAAAGAAGAAACTGAAGAATTCAGGTTGTTCTCAGGTCTGAAATGAACAACCTTGGACCCTCCGACAAAGATTCCTGCAATAAATAAATGTTTCCTCTCCACCAGTCAAATCAAAGTTTCATGATATGTCTGTCTTAAACAGTTTCCAGTCCAATCCAATCATGAACAGATGAATATACAGATAAAGTCGAAGAGATTTCAAACTAAGTAGAGATTAAACAAAGTCTTCTTTATAAGATCTGTCTCTAGATAAAGTCAGCAACTTTCTAAACAGAGAAGCAAAAAAGAAACAAACTTGGGAAGAAGGAATGTTACCGTGGTGAGAATAAGCGAAAACTGCTCTGTAAGTGTAGATGTGATCTCCTGCCTTGAGCTCCTCTCTCTCCATCTTGTTCGTTAGCAAACCCATTCTTCCTTCTCTCTCTACCCAAAGCTTTTCCCTTTTGCTTTTCTGGAACGTTGTTACAAGTGTGAGCTCTGACGTCAGCGAGATAGCTTCTGACGGCGTTATTAGAGTAACGGGAGGCATATAGTAATTGGGTGAACGAACGGAACTGTTGAGCTAACCCGTTACGGAATCTTCTGACGGCGTTATCTCCAAATCCAAGTCCCTGATTATCCGGGGTCCTTTTTACCTTGATTTCAGGCGCAAGGGTAATATAGTAGTTTCACCGTGCATGGTGTTTGTTATCGAAGTAACCGGAACAAAGCAAAGCAAAGAACAACTTGGTCGAGCAAAAAAGTATGTTTTCTTTTATTCTTTCCCAAGTTTCAGTTTCAGTTAAAATTACAAAGGCTTTATAGATGGAGAAAACAAGGCAAAGATGGATCACACGCTATTGTTAGAGACAGATACACTCCAACTATAAATTTTGACATCAAACTCTGGATGCTCTTCCAATCTCTGCCTTAACTCCTTAGCCTTCTCTCTGTCCTTAGCCAGTATAAGTGAGAATCCTCCCCCACCTGCACCAACAAGCTTGAACCCTGAGCTATAAGGTTGCGAAAACGCGAAAAGCTTGTCCACAAACTCATTGCTGCAATACGGATCAAGCTCTTGATGCAATCTCCAAGCTTCTGACATTATCTCCCCCAGGTCATCCACTTCACAGTTCATCAACGCTTCTCTCCCTGATTTTGCCAGCTCAGTCAAACGCTTTATGCTTGATATCAAGAGATTATCTCTTTGTAGATATCTTGCTACAACTTTGTGTAGGACTTGGTGAGCAAGCCTGACCTGTTAAAACAAAACAAAACAAAAATGCATCAATAAGACAGTGATAGCTCTCCTCTTCTTCTTCTTCTTCTTCCTCTCAGTTGTTGTTACTTACTTGACCCGTGAAAACAACCAGGAGGCGTTGCTGCAACTCTGTGATCAAGTGTGGAGATGCGAGTAACGGGACAACCTGAAGACGCAGAGGAATTCCTGGGAAACTCGAAGTGAATTTGATACCTGGGTATAATCCCCCAATCTGATCTTGCCAGCCTCCTCCAGTACCCATGAGTTGCTCCAGAACCAAGACGAGTCTTGCAACATTTTCATTGCTTTCATCTCCATCAGATATCTGGAGAAGTCCTTTCACAACAGCTGCAGCTAAGATACTAGAGGTTCCTAGACCGCTACCACGAGGAACATTAGCCCATGTCTTTATTGCTAATCCTGTGGAGTGGCGGCCAAAGTTTTCTTGAACAAAGCCGGTTACCAATAGAGCAGATTTAACAAGCCTGAATGGGTCATTAACTTCAAAGGGAGTCTTGATGGTTATTGGATCTTCGATGTGCAGCTCGTTTCCAGCGTCGTCTTGGATTGAGATTCCACTCTTCTCATTTGTTGTCTCGATGATTGTGCCGATAGGAAGTGAACCTTCTAGGGTTATTGCCATGTTCAAGACGCAACCCGCACGTTCTAGACTCCATGGAGGTGTATCACTCCAACCACCAACAAAATCTACCCGAACTGGTAGTTCAACTTTCGTCCTTCTTGGTTGGAAAACTCGACCCAGAGGACAAATATGATTCTTCTCACAAGGAAGCTTGCCGCTTGATTCCAAGAGATGTTCTGAAACAGAAAAAAGTGTTAGCATATATATATATATAAACCAATACTAGTTAACTAGATTTTTTACCTTTAAAACCATATCTCACAGCTGAAGCAGTTTCTTCTGCAACTGCTTCCCAGACTTTATGCTCCAAGTCCCTCGCTTTTGCCTCATCCCCACATGCTCGTAGAAGATCAACTTCTACCTGATATGCCCGACTCTTTGGAAGAATTTTGGAGTTTTGTTCCTGAAATTTGGGACACTGATCCAGAAAATTCTTGCATATCTCCAATCCTAGTGATTCTTTCTGTAAAATCTCATGGCAGAGCTGAGACAAATTCCGCCCAAGCATACCATAGTTCATACATGCTTTAGCTATTCCAGCCGCAAGATCAGCTTGATGATTGCCGGAACCATTGCACATCTCAGGAAAGTTTATTGATCTGTGCAACTCTTCTAAGCTCACACGTTTTGAGCTTCTCCACAAGGTTATCTTTTCCTTGTTTCTACTATCATCTAGACCCATCAACCACGATGCTAACTTCAGCATCTCACTGTATGTGAGAATCGGGAACATTTTAGCATTCCACAAACATCTGTCTTGTGATGCATTAAAGCTCCAGAGGTCGCTTTCCTCAATGCCAAGATCACATATTACTTTCTCTAAAGGTTTACCGCAAAAAGTTCCATCTTTGTGAATTGAGTTCTTTGGATTATCATGGAGACCACAATACACTATGACTCTCTCTTTACGTCCAACCAATGGGACCTCCCAAAGACAATGCCTATCCGGAAGCATGAACCTGAAACTCTCCAGAGCTTCACTTGGGATGTGAATACCAACAACTACGGACTGGGAACCAATTTGTACAGCACCAGAAACTGTTGAATCATATATAAGTGAATCTTCACCAATGGAGACACCTGGTGCAATTTCACTAGACAGAATAACAGAAGACGCTGCAATATCGGAAACCGTAGTTGCAGGGATGGAACATAAGTGCCTTCGACCCACAATTCCTGAAGCATCTCCGCTCAGGTGACCCAATACCTCACTTGAAGTTCCAAAATGCAAAAACTGCAAATCATCTGGCACAGGATGATAGAAAGAGTTAAAAAGAGTAAAACAAATGAAGTTGAAATTTGTTTCTCTAGTCTTGGGATCAGTACAAACATACAGGTGCAGTAGCTGTACATCTTTTGCCTCCCTAGACTATTGACAAGGTGTTCGCCCAAAGGTCGGGTTCGCAGCCACTCATGCCTTGAGGGGACCCAAGCAGCCACTAAATCTTCATACAAACTCATCTGCAAGTCGAAAACCATTCCATAACATAAGACGCGAGTTGCTGTGGAGGAACTACAAGGCAATTCTTTATGAACAAGCTGCAAAAAAATATGAGAAAATGGACCTCTTTTTTACTGCTTAAAAGTTCTGAGATCAAGGGTTGGCAAGAGCATCCAAGAGCGACCAGATCCAACCATGCTCTGCCTCTCGCAGATATGATCCCAGTGTCAAGGAGCGTCCGTCCATCATGTAAGATTGCATCTTTCTTGACAAGCTTCTCAACTGTAGGCTTCTGCAGAAGATCATTTACTAAACTGACAGTATAGCCTTGGGCGAGAGAATCAGATTTGGATGTGACAATAACACCATGGTTGGAAGCAATATCAAGAGTGACAGGCACAGTAACTATGGATGCCGAATCTTCAGGGAGAGTCATTTTAAATGCATCAAAACATGGAAGGACATCACCGGTCATAATGAATAATCCACCTTGTCGACAAGTTAGAAGTATCAAATGCTGAAACTCAAATGACTCAATAAAAAAAAAAGAGTAGGGGAAAAGGACCTTGATCACGGAAAGCGTGCCTTGCAGAAGAAGCAAGAGCAAGAATGTGATCAAAAAGGAGAGGAACAGGACCATCAGGATCATCAGCAGCAAGAAAAGGAAGTGGGAGGAATACTTTGCCCATGGGATTGGCCCAAGGTACTCTCTTGGAGTCACCTCCAGCATGAAGCATCAATACATGTTTCTCAGAGAGGAATCTAACCCAAGACTCTTCAGAGGAGTGACCATTTGCAACTTCCTCCTAATATTTTTAAACATCAAATAAGATCCAAATGTCATTGACTTATTACATAATGATATAGATCCAGATCAGAAAAAAAAATTTGAGAGGCAATGCTAGATCCAGATTCAAGGATTAACTAAGTTTCCTACTAAGAGATAGCAACACATTTAATTACCTCAGGAGAAGAAGCAGGAGGATGGAAACCTAAGTTGTCATAATGGTGAGCGAGAGCATAGATGGCGTTAAGAGTGGCAGCTCCGGAGCCGATCCGCTTGCCATCAGGATCAGGAACGGCCAAAGTGACGGTGGAGTCAGCTATCCGTCCCATACGCTTGGCACGCCGGAGCTGCCAATCGTAGAGCTCGGCCTGTTGTGGACTGGCGGCAGTGAGAAGGATCGCATCCCAAGTGGGGACCCTAGTGGGATGCCGAACCGAGAGCCGCAAATGGTACCAAGACTTGCGGAGGATCGTGGCGACATCAGCCTTCTGCTTGTTTCTCGAGGATCCAGCCATTTTGATGAGCAAAACGAAATCTGGAGGTTTAGTGGACACAGAAGACGAGGGAAGTTTTTAACAGCTGGTCAAAGTCAAAACACAAGACAAGGCAACATATATAACTCGATTGGTTTGTGTTCGACTTCATTTTGTTCGGTTTTGTTTGTGTTTATTCAGTTCAACCCAGTTAATTTTGAGTTTTGTTCTAATTCGATTACCAAGAATTCTTTATATACTAAATCACAAATCAGTTCACCAATAAAATTTTAAAATTCTGACACATGACATAGCTTTAGAAAAACAATAACAAAAATCAACAAATTGTTTTGTTTTTCATTTCTTATTTTTATGCAGCTATGATTTATAAAATGTAAAACAATTCACCGTTTGACACTAACTTCTTTTTTTTTACATGTAAACTAGATGTTTTCCTGCATCATGTACACTGATAAACTTTTTAAAAGTTAAATTATATTTAAATGAAATTTATTAATATTATATATTTTATTATTTCAACTATAATCTAAATTTTATTTAATTATCCACAAAATTAAGAAAAATAAATTTGTTTATTTAAGTTATATTTAATAATATATATGTAATATATTTAAAATTTGAATATTAGAAACTTTTTAATTATTTAAATTTGAATAAAATTTATATTTAAATAATATAATATTAATATTATATGTTTTATTATTATGACTAATATATAATATAAATTTGATCAATTAAGCACAAAATTAAGAAAAATCTCATTTTTATTTTAAATTATATTTAAATAATAAACTATTAGTATGATTTTTTATTATTTTGACTAGTATTTAATAGAAAATTAATTTAACTAAGCACAAAATTAAGAATTGTTTTTTATTTTAAATTATATTTAATAATATATATGTAATTTATTTAAAATTAAAATATTAGAATTTTTTTAATTATATAATTATGAATAGTATATTTAAATAATAAAATATTAATATTTTATATTTTTTAATTTTGACTGATATTTAATTAATAAAAATAAATATTTTTATTTTCAATTATATTTAATAATATATATGTAATATATTTAAAATTCGAATATATTAAATATGAGAATGTTGTCCGAGATTAATCGACCAGCCACAAATGCTGATTGGGTCTCCGATATTAAATTCGGTAAAATTACCTTCAGTCTCTAACATAATACCTTTGAAATAATTTTATAACCCACATTGCACAAACTAATGGGTCTTAGCTCAAACATCCTATTTAGCCGACATATATTTGTCAAATTAAGCCTGGAATCAAAAACTCCTGTTGTGAGGAAATTATTAACCATGTCAACCACATCCTTTTTAATTACCGACCATGCCCGTTAATAAAAGAGGGCGGTCATACCATCTGGTCCAGGGGCTTTCTCTGGGTGCATCATAAAAAGTGCTGCTCGCACCTCCTCCTCAGTTGCCCTAGCCAAAAGCCGTGTATACTGAGTTTCCATTACCAAAGTAGGAACCTCAGCCAAAAAGCTATCAAACTCAGCTGGTGAGGAAGAATGAAATAAATCCGTGAAATATTTAATTGCCACTCCTTCCACTTCTGATTCCGAATTTATCCAGTTACCCTCTTCATTATACAGACCAATGATCATATTTTGAATACGTCTTTGTTTCGTCAATGCATGATACAATTTTGTATTTTTATCCCCACATATATGCCACATGGTCCTACTTTTTTGTTCCCAATATTGCTCTTCATCCTGATATGCTTCTTTTAACTTCCTAGGTACCTCCAGAACCTCTTCATTGGACTTCGTGAAGTCATTTTAAACTTCCTCGAGAGCTTTTTGTAAGTTATTTATTTTGTCCTTTCCATACGGAGGATTATCCTTTCGTCAAACAGAGATTGCATGCCGACAATGATGAATCTTATCCACTATTCCTTTGTCGTGTATGTTCGATCTCATATTCCATCCCCTTGTAATAGATTACATTAATCCATCCTTACCTATCCACCGCTTATCAAAACGAAACTGTCTCCGAAATTTGAGAACCTTATCATCAACCGATGCCACTATAAGTCTATGATCCGAGCCAACCATTCCCAAATATTCTATAAAAGAGTACGGAAATAAATTATGCCAATCATTATTCCCAAGAGCTCTATCTATGCGACATTTAACCATTTGTTTCTTCCGTCTACCACTCCATGAGAGAGTATTCCCTAAGTTTGGAAATTCCAACAAACCACAATTGTCAATCATATTATTAAATGCCACGAAAGTGTCTGCGTGCCGTAGGACACCCCCTTGTTTCTCATGATTCCCCCTAATTTCATTTAGATCACCAATTATAAACCACGGTTCATCCCGAGAAATACCGATCCTGGTTATTCGTTCCCATACATGTTCTCGCAAACATTGGTCTGGTTCTCCATATATAAAAGATAAAAAAAAATGCTTGCCCTTGTATTCTGTCTCTACATCTATGATTCGATTATTGGAAGAAAGAATATTCACCTTATAAGTGGAATCATAGAATAGAGCTAATCCCCCACTTTTACCTATTGGATCCACTGTGGAAAGATCACTATAACCGAAATGAAATTGAAAAGATTGAACAAAATCAAATTGTTGCTTTGTCTCAGAAAGAAAAAGAAACACTGGTTCTCCATATATAAAAGATAAAAAAAAAAATATATGCTTGCCCTTGTATTCTGTCTCTACATCTATGATTCGATTATTGGAAGAAAGAATATTCACCTTATAAGTGGAATCATAGAATAGAGCTAATCCCCCACTTTTACCTATTGGATCCACTGTGGGAAGATCACTATAACCGAAATGAAATTGAAAAGATTGAACAAAATCAAATTGTTGCTTTGTCTCAGAAAGAAAAAGAAACACTGGTTTAAGTTTAGACAAAATTTCCCGAAGATAACTAATAGTCCATTTGATACCAAGTCTTTGGAAATTCCAACTTAATATTTTCATTATTACAACAAAATAAAACTCACTGAAAACCCATGTTCCTTTACCGAAGAAACTTGAAACATACCTACTATCACCAATGTACATATTAATACCACCTCCCAACTATCCTCAACAACCGTAATATTCTTCACATAGAGCCCATGTACATATTGAACCGTAATATCCGATTGGCTTCCTTTACCATACCCGTGTATAATATTTGTTTTCCAAGAAAAGTTAGCCAACTCCTGGGATCCAACAATTCGACCGAGATCAACCAAAATATATTCCTCCATAACCACCTGGAAAAAAACCACAATAAAGCCTTCCAAAAACCTGAGCACATAACACTCGAAAATACACCATCTTCAGCCCCAAGAAAAGAATACTATAACCAAAAGCCTCATATCCAACTCATTCATTTCGGCACACCGAGAAGTAAACGACATCTGTGACATACCAAGCAAAACCATTAGTAAGCTTCAACCTTTCTGAATCTCTTTTCATTAACCATAATAACTCGTAACAAAACTTTAGGTCACTGATCCAATACACCACAAACCACTGGGGAGAGATTAAGACAGCACCACATGCCAATTCAAAATACACATGATAATAAAACCAATTCAGAACCGTTTTATTAATCGAGGCACTTGACCACTCAAAGAACATCAACCTAGGGGCTTGAAAAAACCATAGAAAAGAACCACTAATGCGAGGAAATAAAAATAACAAACCAATAGAACCAAACTCAACTAGAAGGGATTTCATAGTAGAATCCAACATTATTCAAATAAAACTGAAAATAAAATAAATCACCAACAAGTAGACCTTACGCTGTTGGATTCTTAGGCTTAGAAGGTGCCTTCTTGGTACCTTTCTCCCCCAACTTAGCCGCCACCTTGGACAGAAATTTCTTGCGAGGAGAAATGAAAACCGGTGCACTTCGCTTCTTGGAAGGTCCTCCTGCCCCAGCCACCGCATTCTTGGCATCTTTCTTTACATCTTTCACTAACTCCTCCCCACTCAGTGCGTTCTCCTCATCATTAACTTCCATGCTTATTTGAGGCTGAGGATCTTTCATAACCTCAGGGTCTTCTGAAACTTGTTCCTTGCCATCCAGTTCACTTTCCTCCATAAATTTTGTACCTTCTCCTTGTTCCCACTCCTCTAACTCACCATCCTCCAGCAATAGCTCCAAATCTGATAATAGCACCTCTTCAATCATCAAATTTGCATCATTTAATGCTGAATACGTTTGCTCCTCCGAAACTTTTTCCCCTTCTTCACCCTATGTGTGATCTCCCAGTACTGATTTTGGTTGAGCTATCACTTCATTCTCCTGAGGAGTAGCCACCACTAAACCACCCGGTTCCTGATCTTCAAAAACCAGAGCTTTGCGAGCCTTAGGAGAGGATCCACAACCATTTCCTATTTCTTCAATAGGCCTCAGGATTCTTCAATACCCGATCTCATCCACCAAAATGAGGTTGCTGAGATCCCCGAGACTGACTCCCTAGCCTTCTATTACCGACATTACCATCATTGTAGCCCCTTGCGCCTTTTTCTCTGTAAGGGTGATAAGCCCCTTCCATTCTGCCTTCCCCTTGAGTCTCCCTAGCGATGCCTTTACCCTTATCACCACCTCTAGGCCCTTGATAACGATTTCGTTGCCCACCTCTGCGCACATAATTCTGCCTGACCCATTAGCAACCACCGCTTTATAGCTTGTATTATTCGCTCTATCAGTTATTAATCCCCCACCCTTGGAGATTTCCGGCTCTTCTTTGATCAACTTTGGACAGCGAGATTGATCATGCGTAGGATGGAAGCACTCCGTACAATAGCCGAACAATTTTTCATACCATAGTGTTACTATAATCTTCACTCCTTCCCCTATCTCAATAGTCGCCGAGAAAATCAATGGCTTGAAACCATCAATCTCCACACGAACCCTTCCTTCAACGAGATCCACCGTACCCTGAACCTGACCAAGAGCCTCTCCCACGCCTTGAAAGATTTGAGGCACACGAAACTGGAGAGGCATATCCAGAACACAGACCAAAAACGTGATTCTTGAGGGGTAGTTCGGCTCAAGCACCGGTCTCCACCGCACCAGAGACACCATCCAAAAATCAAAATGAAATGGCTCCATCTTTAGCACCTCCACAATATCCTCCTCCAAGTTAAAGTTAAACTGAAAACGACCCAATCCCAAATCCACTCCAACCACACAGCCCTCGACACCCCAAATTCTCAGGAACAGGAATAAAAGAGTCTTCATATCTTGCTTTTGAGGGTTCATACAACGCCCTATGAGGGTCTTGGAATAACTCGCAATGAGTTCCGAGTTATCAAATGTTGGAATTGAGATCCTTATATGTGGTCTCACCTCTTCTATCTTCTAACTACTTGACATTGCAATCTAGTTACCATAGCGACCTGATGAAACCCAACGAACGAAAAAGGTATATAAGAACCAAGAAAGAGAGCAATGAAATAATGTGTTTTTCTGTGAAGAAACTCTTTTTTTGGAGCTCAATATATAGCCTACTCAGAGAATTTGTATACTTAATACACAAATAAATTCCTTGATACCAGATCAACCTATCGGATTTATAAGGATCTTGGGAGATAAACCATTTGAAACTCGCATCTACCATATTCGCAACCATAAATCCCAATAATTTTTGATGTACCAAATCAAGATGAACATAATAATGAATACCCAAATCCGTGATATTCATTGCAAACCTTATTTTATTCTTCAATCTAAGTAATACTCTGTATGATGAGATCTCAAGCAATCTAAATAAAATGAGAAAAGGAAAAATTTCATACCATATCAGATCGCAGATCTCATCTCTGTGATTGATATCCACAAAAGCCCCAAGCTTTAAGCCAAAAAAACAATATCGCTGAGATCTTTCCCATCCCATAGCCATCAACGAATATCCTTAACAGATCTGACCGAATAAAGATCTCGCATCCTCAGATCGTACCATTGCAACCTCTCGATTCTATCATTAAACCCGAGATCCCTGAATCCCCAGAGGAAACCGAAGTAATAATATTTTTCGACCACTAGAACCCCCGACCCTTTAGAAAAGAACCTTTTCATTACCCGGAACCGAGCAATATTCATTGACATCGCCAAAGGAGAGAGAGTTTTTTTTATCTCTTCTATAATATGCCCAAAATATTAACAATCCATTAAAAAAAACCCCGGCATGCTAACAATTAGGCATGCCGGTTGGGTAGATGGGTAATCCAATTTGGTAATTTGTTTTTTGGGTAATTCCGTTTGACTAAAATCTCATTGAGCTTAACCGTAAGAAAATTTCGATTCGGTTTGGTATTCAGATAGTTTGGTTTTAAAAAATTTCACCGTATTAACCAAAGTTTTTGTTTCGGTTATATTTCGGCTAAAAATGTAGGTATAGCCAATATGGGTAATATTGGTTAGTTCAGTTATTTTTTGTTAATTCAGTTTAAATTTTTGATTAATTTGGTTAGTTCGGTTCAAAATTTTTGGTAATTTCAGTTAGTTTGGTTTAGTATTTTGGTTAATTCTGTTAGTTCGGTTCAAAATGTGGTTATCATTTAAAAAAAAAAAAAATTTGAAAACCGATTACTGAACAAAACCAAACTGAAAACCAAAGTTTTTTATAGACCTGCTGAATCGAACCGAATTTCTCACCACACTGACCAAAATTTTGGCTCGGATCGTGGGTGTTCGGTTAGGTTAAAATCCCAACCCTACTAACAATATAACGAAATTCTAAAAAAAATCTGAATAATTTTGTTTAAATCATTTTTCAATATATATCATTATGTAATAACAAAGTAATTCATATAAAAACATAACTATTATATATTCATAATGCCGAACAAGACACATAGACAACATGATTATATATTTATATAATATATAATACCAAACTATAAATCAGATATTTAAAATGGTTACTGAAATATCCAAATTATACATTAATAAAATGAAAAAATATCCACACGAATGTGCGGGTGAAACTCTAGTGTACTTTATATAACACATATAATACATTTTAATGATGTTCTCGTGAATTGCACTACTACAGTTACTAGATGGATTTTCCGCGCTACGCGCGGATAATTACTTTTAAAAATTCATAATGATTTTTTTGTGTGAATATAAATTAATCCATATTTTTATATGTGTTGTTTATGATATAGTTTCTTTCTTGTATTTTCGTAACACGTTTTTAAATTAGTTTACTAAAATACCAAAACTGAGTTTAGAATACAAAAACAACACGAATGATTATTATATTTTTGAGCTACATAAAGAAGGTGTAATTCTAATTCATGTATAGAACTTGACTCATATTTTCCTTTTGAATTCCTTGATAATTTTAAAGATTTAGTTAAGTTGTTGAGAATTATGTTTGAACCTAATTTTATGTAATTTAGGTTTTATAAATGACATTGTTTGAAATTTTTCTTCTTATTACACATACTGAGTCATTTTATAATTTCAATATAATTATAAATTGAGTCATTTTTTGAATTCCTTGATAATTTTAAAGATTTAGTTAAGTTTTTGAGAATTATGTTTTAACCTAATTTTATGTAAATTGGGTTTTATAAATGACATTGTTTGAAATTATACTTCTTATTACACAAATTGAGTCATTTTTTCCGCGATCAGCTATGAATGCTGTTTTTTCCCGATCGTTAGGGTTCATCATGATCTGATTGTACCCCGAGAAGGCGTCCATGAAAGATAAGAGTTTTTTTCCCGCGGTTGCCTCGACCAAGCGATTGATGTGTGGCAGCGGATAGCTACCTTTTGGACACGCTTTATTGAGATCGGTGAAATGACGCAAACTCGCCACTTTCCGTTCTTTTTCTTTACGACGATGGGATTGGCGAGCCAGTCAGGATACCGCACTTCAGTGATCGATCCCACTTTGAGGAGTCTGTCGACTTCGCTGTTGACCGCTTCGGCGCGTTCTGGCCCCAGTTTTCGTCTTTTTTGTTTGACGGGTTTGGATGTTGGGTCAACGTTAAGTTCGTGACATGTGATGTTAATGTCGATTCCTGGCATATCTTCCGCAGTCCAAGCGAAAGTGTTCGAGTTTCGTTTAAGACATGTCAGGAGTTCGACTTTTAGGGTCTCGCTCAGGTTTGCACCGATTTCGACGCAGCGTTCTGGAAAAACCTCGCCGATGCACACTGAGATGACAGGTTCGCAGGTTGGCTCGCGTTTTCCTGGCATATCTTCTGCTCGCAACTGCCAGAAGAGTTCCGTTTTATCTTGCTCTAGGGCATTGTCGAGGGCCGTTGTGAGGGGTAAAACTCACTTTCTAGTTTAGGTTAGGTTTAGATTGGGAAAAAGACAATTGTGGGCTGAATCCTTTTTGAACTCAAAGAATGATTAGGATTGTATTTGATGAACAATGATTACAAAGACGATTGAAATGAATACAAGGAAACGAATGGATGATTTGTGATTGATAATGTATGTGTAAATTCGTCAAAAGTGTCCATCTCCTTCTCTTCATTTCTCCCTCCTTTAAATAGCCTCAGGTCACGTTTAACCTCTCCAGATTAGTCTCCGAGATCGCCTCCGTAAACTGAGGGATTTGCAACAGCTTCCTTTTGACCGAATCATACGCCTCTATCTTCGTATCCTGGGCTGTTTTATTAGGTTCCTGCGAGAGAAGCCGAACCTCTTCTTCGTTACCTCTTTCTCGTGACCTCTTTCTCGTGACCTCTTTCTCGTGACCTCTTTTATCGAAATCCTTGGAATCAGCCTCCGTCCTTAGATGAGCTCCACTCTCTTTTGAAACGATAATTCACGCGTGGCCCATTGTTAAGCTCAATTTGATTGATCCACTAATTTCAGCTTACGGGCCATATTTGGGCCCAACAGTTGCCCCCAGCTTTCGAGAAAAGATACTTTTCTCGGGAGCTAGACCTAGCCGCCGAATCTTAATTTTTTGTTGAGATAATGATTACTCGCAATCTTCTCTCGAGGATATCTTTTACTTGATCCGACGGATACGATTAAACTTAACGAAATCAACGACTCAGATTAAAAGGATTTTGAAATAATTATCCTCCGATTCTCGAGGCTTGATGGGATATAAAGCTGATTACATTAACTCCAACTTCCCCACTCTCTCCACGTCTCGATTCAGTTTCCCCAGGTAACTCCTTCTGGTTCTTTTTATTTTACTATTTTTCTTTTTACAGCCTTTTTCTTTTAAGTTCGAAACGAGGTTCGAGTAGATTTTCTCTAAAGTTTTATTCTGCGAATTCTAGTTTATCAGTTCCAGTTTCTTTTTACTTTTCTCGATCTCTTTTCTTCGTTCCCTGTTATGGCTGGACCGAAAGAAGGCTCTGGTGAAACCGGAATTTCTGCCACCGGTGCTCGAATTCTGAAGGTGAAACAAGAGGTGGGTGAGTCCATGAAGAAGGCTGATAAGAGGAAGAAAGCTAAAGAATCGATAGCTCAGAGAGTTTCCAAACGAACCAAAAAGACCGGTGGTTCCGGTGAGAATCTACCCTCCGGATCCCACTCGCCTTCGGCGTTAAAGAGTCAAGAGGTAGTTAACCTTATGGTCCAGGCTCTGGGTCGTAAGGATTTAGCTAGGGCTTGTGAAGATCATGAAACCCCCGAGACGACCCCAGAAGGCTGGTTCTGTGTTCACGAGAAGTACATATCTAAGAGCCATCTTAGATTTCCTCTCCCTGACCTTCTACTAGATCTCCTTGATCACTACCAACTAGCCCTTCCCCAGCTTTTTCCTTCCGTTATCAGAGTGATAAACGGTTTCCTTACTAGGTCCAAAGAGGAAGGAGTCGCTGTTGGGATTAACGATTTGATGAGCCTCTTTACGATAAAGGAGAGTGCTTCAAAAGAGGGAGGTAGCGGGACCTATTATCTCGCGAGTCGTCCCAGGTTAGGTATCTTTAAGTTTCCCAGCAGCGATGACGATTGGCGGAAGAAGTATTTTTATGTGAAGATCGACCCCTCGACGGTTCCTGTGGGTCGTGCCCTTAGGACCGTTTGGTCTGATGCTTCCGGTTAGGATTACTAGGATTGCATTCATATACTTCTATTTGTAGTATCCTGATGTATGCCTTGTATCATTTACAGATATTGAAGATTCTCCTACGCTTACTGGCAAGCTTACCAGGGCTCTCTTTCGGAAGTTACAGCAAACTCCGTGCACCTGGGCGTCGTACACTACTTCCTCGAATAGGTGCGGCCAGATTTCCGGATCGATATCACGCTTCTTTCTTAACTCCAATCCCTATTGTGGAGTTAGAAGGTAATATGCCAATCCTTTTTATGCATGTGAGCTCTTTTTTGAAGATATTTGATTGTTAAAGAAATTCGTAAATGCAGTTTATGAGGGTAATACGATAGTGTCGATCTCGACGGAAGCTAGTACCTCCGGAACTGAGAAAACTCGGTCAGTCAAGATGCCTCTCCAACCATCATTCCGATCGAGGGGTAGACCAGTGAAAACTGCCGGCACCTCAAGAGGAAGCGAGAAGAATCAGGGGGGATCTTTCCTCAGTTCTGTGAAAGAAGTCCTTGATGATGGAGCTTCCGTTCCAGTTAAGGATGCTGATACTATGGAAGCTGATGGAGGTCAGGAGATAGTTCCTCGTTCAGCAGCTCAGGTTACTGAAGTCGATCCTCAAGTGATCAAGGATCCTTCCGAGACTGAGCCTCCTAGGAATAAGAGGTTACGTGCCGATCAAGGTGATAGACCATCCATGTCCTCCTCTTCTTCCTCGAGGGGAGGGACCGTTTGATGGAATTTTGCCCATTCAAAACCTGGATCCATTCTTGATGACCCTTGGGGCTTAGCAACGCTAATGAGGCATATGAAGCAGACAGGGTGCTCTCTTCCTCCGGTTAGCAATTTGACTAACAGGGATGAGTTTATCGAGATCGCTCATTACATGGGTCAGGTAAGGGTTTTTATCCTCCTTTTGCTGCTTTTTCTTAGATGGACACTTATCTAATTGCCTTTTTTTTTTTTTTTCTGTAGTTGGCTGGAGCTATTAACAAGGCTCAGCTAAGGTTTGAAGAAACAGTGTGTGGTGCTCCTAATGCCGAGGAGCTTGCCCAGGTTACTAAGATGGTGAAGACTACCAAGATTGAGCGTGACCAAGCTAGAGCTCAGGTCACATCACGCCGATCCGAAGTCGAGAGGCTTGGCTTGAAGTCTGATGCTCAACCGGGTAAGATCGAGAGCTTGGAGATTGATATCAAGGTGAAGAGCAGGAGAGTTACTGAGCTAGATGTTGCTCGGAGGGTCGCCGAGCAACAGGTTCAGGAATTGATCACCTCATCTCAAGTCAGTCAGAAGAATAAGGAGGCCGAAGTCAAACTGGCCGTTAGGAAGGGAAAGAAAGAGGTGATCGATGCTTATAACAAGATCCTTATCTCGGTTAAAGATAAGTTTTCCAAGAAGAAGGACGAGGTTGATCTCCAAATCTATGCCCAAGAGCTCCAAGC
>CAKOAT010637376.1:110660-134065 GCA_932364175.1 Eruca vesicaria subsp. sativa
CCCCCCCCCCCCCCCCCTTGTTATCGTCTTCTCCGGAGTCCAATTTTCTTCTTAGCTCTCCTCTCTTCTCCTCGGAAACCCTTTCATTTCTTTACTTCGTATCCTTCTCTCACCACCTCATAAACTGGCCTTACTGATTAGCGTCGTTTCTCCTCCGTATGCTGGCGAACCTAGGCGACTCAACGCCATGGACGTCGTTGAAGTTCCGTGGCGTCGTCTTCCTAAACTTTCAGTTTCTTCACGCTCCTCCTGGCTCATTTCTTCTGGGTTTCCTGTTTCTTCGTAAGTTTTTTCATTGAGGCATTTTAGCATACACTTTGTATGTGCGCTTGCTCTCATTTTAAAAATTTGAACCTTATGCGAGCGTATTGGTCCTTTAAAACCTCTGCTCTATTTTTCTCTACTTAGTTTCTGCTTCTCCATCAACTTATAAATGCTAACTTAGGATCTCTGTCGTTCAACAGATATATCGAACGTGGTGAGAGGTTTAGGCTCGCCTTGTGCTTTGGGGTCTCTCGAAGGTCTCCTTTTATAACTGCTTCTCAACAAGGTAACGCTGGGAGACCAAACCCTTCTTTTTATCGTTATAATTTTAACTTTCCTGTGGTGTTTGAATTTCGAAATATCTCTCAGCTAATTACATTTTTGTTTTTGTTTTCTGCATCCTCAGAACAGCCAGCTAGGCTTCTCAAAGGATCATGCGAGGTTGTTTGGATCGTTGAAGCTGACCTTGCACCCAATGAACATCTCTACGTTACTGGAGATCCTTCCCTTTTAGGTAGCTGGGAGCCAGACTGCGCGGTTTCAATGTATCCTACTGGGAATGATAATGAATGGGAAGCCAAAGTCAAGGTTATCCATTCATTTTAAGCCACATGCAAAACATAAGTATCATAAGGATCTTAACTCTTCTCGACTTCATAATCTTGTATACTTATAACTTAATGTCTTTGGCAGATTGCTTCTGGTGTTAATTTCAGGTACAATTATTTTTTAAAAGCTGGACATGAGTCTTCCTTTGACGTCATCTGGAGACCAGGGCCCCAATTTTCTATATCTGTGCCTTCTGCTGTCAATGGAGACAGAAAAGTAATCATAAGAGATTCTTGGATGAGTGTTTCTGCTCAATCACGGAATTCCTACTTATGGGGGTCTTGGATCGATGATGCTTGCCTTTTACCAAACTCTCTTACTTCAGGTCAAAGCGAAGGTAACATCTTTGTGGTTCCTCCTCGCTCACTGTTTTTTTCATCATTTGCAAAATATTTTAAAACTTAAATGCTTTCAGTGGTTTGGCAGATGAAGCAACTTTCTCCGATAGTGCTGTACAAGTCCCAAGACCACTTTTTAATGATAAACAATTAGAAGATGAATCTTTCTTTTGTGATGAGCTTGCAACCTTTTCATCAGAGAACTCACACTTCAGTGCGTTATTTTCTGACAATTATCAGCCAATTGAGGAACCATGGCTTCTTCAGGAATCTGTTACATTGCAACATGCAAGGAATATGCAGACTGATAGCCAACAAGTTGTTGAAAGCAGTGAAGAAATTGGAAACAACTTAGATACTGATGAGGAAAATCACCACCTGACTGAGAATCTTTTACCTGATGATGAAGATTTCAAGCCAGGATCCATTTCTACTACGATACTGATCAACTCGTCTATATGTACCGTGCAAAGGATTGCTGTATTGGATGGTGAGAAGCTGGTGGAGTTATTGTTGGAACCAGTTAAGACCAACGTGCAGTGTGATAGTGTTTACCTGGGCGTAGTCACTAAGTTTGTGCCCCATATGGGTGGTGCATTTGTGAACATCGGAAGTTCTAGACATTCTTTCATGGACATTAAGCCAAACAGAGAACCATTCATATTCCCTCCATTCTGTGATGGATCAAAGAAGCAAGCAGCTGATGGTTCTCAGTTTGACTCCATTACTAACATTCCAGCTCCGCTTGAAATCGAGCACGCTTCCTATGACTTTGAAGCCAGTAGTTTATTAGACATTGATTCAAATGACCCTGGGGAATCTTTTCATGATGATGACGATGATCATGAAAATGATGAAGATCATGTCTCCCATGCTTTAGTTAATGGAACTGTCGTTAACCATGGCGGAGTGGAAGGTGGTGACAAATGCAATCAAGTAGCTGAGAATGGCTTTGTTCCTCTGGAGAGAGAACACTCTTCAGATTCTCTCGTTTCAAATGCATCAGTTGCAAAGTCTCCTAAGAATATGTCGTCTAGGGATAACAAGTGGATTCAGGTTCGAAAAGGCACCAAGATAATTGTGCAAGTTGTTAAAGAGGGCCTTGGTTCAAAAGGTCCAACTCTCACTGCGTACCCAAAACTCAGAAGCAGATTCTGGGTATGGCATGTGTTTTGTCTTGTAACTCTTATCATTTCTTTCTAATTATTCTATTTTATGAGTGAAATATTTCTTTATAGGTATTAATGACTCGTTGCAAAAGAATTGGAGTCTCAAAAAAGATTTCAGGAATTGAGAGAACCCGGTTAAAAGTTATAGCAAAAACATTGCAGCCTCAGGGTTTTGGCCTGACTGTAAGGACTGTAGCTGCTGGCCATTCTCTAGAAGAATTGCAGAAAGACTTAGAAGGTCTGCTTTTGACCTGGAAGACCATTACGGAAGAGGCAAAATCTGCATCCCTTGCTGCAGATGAAGGTGTGGAAGGAGCCATTCCAGCACTGCTACATAGAGCAATGGGTCAAACACTTTCAGTTGTACAGGACTACTTCAATGACAAGGTAGCTAGGCTATTGCCAATATTTTTCTTCTCCTGTGGGTTCTAATGGTTGCCATGTCAAGTGACAGTTTTATCTTGATTTAATCTAGGTTGAGAAGATGGTGGTTGACTCTCCCAGGACATACCATGAGGTACGTTTTCCCCTTTCTTCTCCAGTGACTTTAATA
The DNA here is from genome assembly GCA_932364175.1 of Eruca vesicaria subsp. sativa. Classification (NCBI taxonomy): domain Eukaryota; kingdom Viridiplantae; phylum Streptophyta; class Magnoliopsida; order Brassicales; family Brassicaceae; genus Eruca; species Eruca vesicaria. The sequence continues at coordinate 113,594 of CAKOAT010637376.1, forward strand.
AGAAATGAATAGCGTGTTGAAAGAAATCTTTCCCTCTCGTACACAATGGTGTTATAGCCATCATACATTTGTTGATTTACACCACACCTTTAATGTTATTTTCATATGCATAAGTAAATATCTCCAGTTGCACGTGTCATTTCTTTTCTTTATGTGCCCAACTCCTGCACTTGCAGATGATTGAACTTTAGCCATATTAGTTTCAAATGCTTAAGTAAATATCTCCGCTTACCCAAGAGAGTGGATACTGTATGCAAACCATTTCACTAACTGGTATTAGTTTCCAGGTCACAAACTACCTGCAGGATATGGCACCTGATCTTTGTGATCGAGTGGAATTGCATGATAAGGGTATCCCTCTTTTTGATTTATACAACATTGAGGAGGAGATTGAAGGTATTCTCAGTAAAAGGTAAGAAGTTTATGGCCCATGTCACCCACCTTTTCCTTCGAAAATATTTTCATGTAAATGATCTTTTCCGTCTTGCAGAGTACCACTTCCCAATGGAGGTTCTTTAGTGATTGAACAAACTGAGGCGTTGGTCTCTATCGATGTGAACGGAGGACATGGAATGTTTGGTCAGGGTAATTCACAGGAGAAAGCTATTTTGGAAGTTAACCTTACTGCTGCCAGACAAGTATGTGATACATTTTGGCTAGTCTGCCTTAGTAATTATTCTATGCATCCACTCGAGGTGTATGATCTGATGCTTAGTGTGTGCCTTAGGAAAATTTTAACAGTGAGAATGAGTAACTTTTGTGAGGTTTACTTGTCTTGTGTAGTTTTTCTTGGAGTCTACTCAATTTTTGCAATATGCTAATCTTGCAAAGGATTTATTAAGTAATACTCGATGCAATAATGATCAGATCGCAAGGGAGATTCGGCTGAGAGATATAGGGGGTATCATTGTGGTAGATTTCATCGACATGGAAGATGAATGTGAGTTAAAATATCATTGTCATTTGTGTAATCACATTTTCTAAAATTTGAAGTAGATGGGAAAACCCCGTATCTCTTGTATATTCTTGTCTTGTGTGTTTCAGCAAATAAGAGGCTCGTTTATGAAGAGGTGAAGAAAGCAGTGGAGAGAGATAGGTCACTGGTAAAAGTATCAGAGCTGTCTAGACACGGACTCATGGAGATAACAAGAAAAAGGGTATAGTCCCATCTTGTGGATATATTACTCTTCCTGTAAAGCATCTAATCAAGTATCTTGGTGTTGCGTCGACTCTATACTAATACGAATGTTAGCCCTTGATTTATACTTATTGCAGTGAATCTACTTTTTTTCATAGGTTCGTCCGAGTGTAACATTCATGATCAGTGAACCGTGTTCTTGCTGTCACGCAACTGGTAGAGTGGAGGCACTGGAGACTTCCTTTTCAAAAATTGAACAAGAGATTTGTCGGCAGCTGGTAAGTGCATTAACAACACAATCTCAGATTCTTTTGATCTTAGTTGTTGCCTACGGTTCTACTTACTTTTCCGTTATTTGTACAACTATTTATACCACTCTTTGGTGATGTTTTGTTCCATGTCATGACGAGCTAAATGTTTCAGGCAAAGATGGAGAAAAGAGGAGACCTGGAAAACCCCAAGTCTTGGCCAAGATTCATATTACGTGTGGACAGTCATATGTCCAGCTTCTTGACTACGGGGAAGAGGACGCGGCTTGCAATCCTAAGTAGTGCCCTGAAAGTATGGATTCTCTTAAAGGCAAGTTTCAAAATCCTTCAGCCAGAAGTTATGCATGGAAGAGGTTGTTTCTGATTATTAACTGAGGTACAAATGTCTTTTTGTAGGTTGCTAGACATTTCACAAGAGGAACCTTTGAGGTTAAACCGTTCATGGATGAGAAGACTGTAAACGAAAGACCGCATCAAGTTGCCATATCATTACTCAAGAAAGCTGACTCCTCAGGCAAGAAGAAGCTCACGCTTTTTCCGATGAAGAAGGATAAGACCAGCGGTAAACAAAGACGATGAAACAGTTTTAGATTGTCGCTAGGTGTCTCAATTGATAGAATTCTTTGTTGTACCGAATCAGTTTTGTGTATCAGTAAGATTTTGCATAATAAGGATATAGAACCAAACTAGAAGGGACAAAAGGTCCAACACTGGTCTAAAAGTAACAAAACGGAACAACAGTTATGGGAAACACAAAGCTATTCGTCTACAAGGACAAAACTAGAAACAAGATGGTTCAAACAACAAACAAAATGAGGAATCTAACGATTAGATCAGGTAGCTGCAACGTTGCATGTCCCAACTCCATCTTTGCAGTCGTTTGTAAGGCCATTGAATGTTTCAATCTGCTTCTTCCCTCTCAAGAACACTTCTGTGTCAACAGATGCTCTCATGTAACCATCAAACTCAACCGGGTTGCCTCCATTAAGCTTTGTGGTCTCTGAATACCACTCACTGCTCTCGTCCCACAGATCTTTGTACTCGTCGAGAAAATGAGTAGCGTACTTGTCTTTCAAAGGGTTGAAGAAAGATAAGTCCGCTTCATTTGTTGCGATGTAGAGGTTCCTTCCTTCTTCTACTTTGTCCGGCAAGGTCGACAAGAGAGCACTCGGAGAAGTATCTTTATCAAGATTAGGCCAAAGCTCCGTGTTTCTTGCTTTCTCCCCTCTCTCGATGTGTAGTGCATCGTAATCCCAGTTTAACCTTGACGCAATCGCAGAGACGATCTCCATCAACCTTCTTGACTTCCACAGCAGATGCCAAGGTCTTTTTACAACAGATTCTGCATCTCCTTCGCAAACTCTGTACCAGTAGTTATCAGGCTCTACTGACCCAAACTTCCTCATGATCAACGTATCTTTGACATGAGCAAGCTTCATGGGCGTGACCCTAAAGTCGTCCACGAGATGAAGCCCCAACTTATTATTCTTGTTATTATTATGCAACTTCCCCCACTGTGCCCAGAACTGAGCTTCATCCAAGACGGAAGCAGCTTCTTTCAAATGCTCGAAATCAAAGTAAAACCTAAAGTCCTTCCCTTCCTCGTTCTGTGCAGAGGAAGTGTAGAGAGAAGACAAACAGAGGGTCAGATCCATGACGAAAGTCCTGTTCAAATACTGAGCTTCACCAAGGGCACACAAGAAACTCCAAAGAAAGTGGTTCATGCTCTTACACCTATCACCCCCACCAACATAAACCAAGTAGTTGGCGCTTTGAAAGGCCTTGTCAGACTCAACCATAGGAAGAGAATCATTGACAGATTCACCAACCACAGGCAAAGAGAAATCATCTCGCTTGCCATCACTCTTCTCAAACCCAGCTTTCTGATTCCTCTTCCTCTTCCTAGCATTCAAACCAGAATGATACTCTCCAATACTCACCACAGTAAGAGTACAATTGTCAGACTTTTCAACAACAAACCTTCTATAGTCCTTATAAAACGCAGCGGTCTTCCCATCCTTAGGCCTATAACGCCAAGCCATATCACAAGAACCCACACCTTCACCAACGGCAGGCTTACCAAACTTGTAAAAGTGAATGTCTTTAAACCTCTCAATGGTAGCTTTCATCATGAGATGGAAAACGTCAGAGTCTTTGCAATCAACGGGGAGGCTCGCATCGCAATCGACTTGGTTACCTTCAACCTCGTTGGCCGTGGCTTCCACGTCGGTGATGTTGATGAACGCAGCGAAGGCGGTTTGGTTAACGGGCATGAAATCTTCGCCGGTTTTGACGACGGAGTCGTCGGATCTCAAGGTGGCGTTGGAAGTGGATGTGAGGAAAGTGGTGATCTTGTCGGAAGGGTGGAAGAGAGGGTCTTCGGGCTCGTAAGTAGCGGCGATGATGGTGAAGACGAGTACGCCCAAGACGAAGAGGGAGAAGCCTACGTTTCCGATTAGGTTAAGTGCGTTCTGACCTATGTTCTCCGGACGGAAACCGCCCGCTCTGTGAACCGCAGATCGGCCAAACATTGCTGCTTCCGGTTCCGATCCACCCCACTTCTCTGCCTTAGTTTCAACTATACTTACTCTGTTTCCTCGATTCACTCACCCGACTCAAACACCCACCGACAATCGCAGCTTTGTAATTTACACTAAAGATAATTCACTATACTGTTTTCTTCCACCCACATCATTTTCTTACCAATATTTATCTTGTTTATTTCTATTTATTCAAATATTAATTTTTTATTTATGTTTTTAAAATTAACTATAAATGACAATAAAACATAGCATAATATTTTTAAAACAAAATTTATACAAATATTTTTCTGATTTATATTTAATTATAAATTTTATATTGTCTCTATAATATTAAAACAATATTTCCAAACTAACAATATAATATCATTAACAAAAATTAATTGTTATATAATAAATTATATATCAAATTATTAAAAGAGAAATTCTCTAGTATAGTCCTACAAATTTTTTTGTCACAAATATAGATTTTAAAAATAAAAATCACCAAAATAGATTTAAATATTTTATAAAAAAGAAGTAAATATACACTTATACCATTTGAGTTAAATAATCTTAGACTTTTTTTTTGTTTAGAGTTAAAGACTAGAGTTTTGAGGGTAGGATTTTCAATTTTAAAAATAAAAAAATTAAATTTTTTAAAATAAAAAATGCTATTTTGGTCATTTTAGTTTTTCAGGTCTATCTTTATGTTAAAAGCTTAAAAAGATCTATTTGAGAGATTTTCCCTTATTCAAAACATTGAAAATAAATAAAATTACATAAATCTTAGAGAAGTTACAAATCAGTAAATTCACTTAAATTTTGTAACAGACAATATATTTTCAAGATAAAAATTTATACATAAAAATTATCTTATTTTATAAAAATAATATTATTAATATAAACTCATTTTATTATATATGAATATATTAAAACATAAAAATAAATAAAATTACCTAAAATCATGGAAAAGTTGACAAATGAGCATTGTTTGATTTATATTTAACTATAATTTTTATATCTTCATTTTTTATTTTTTTTACAATATAAAAATATATTTTTCAAGATAATAATACAGTAAATAAGATTTATCTTATTTTCTAAAAATTTAAAATAACCAATATAATTTTTACTATATAATAAATTATATATGACGACCAAAAAAACAAATTATATATAAAATTATTAAAAACATAACAAATAAAAAAATTTCCTAAAATCATGGAAAATTTAAAACTAAGCAAATTTGCTTCTAAAATAAAAATATAGATTTTGAAATTAATAAACCCAGGTTGTTGAACTTAAATGGGGGAAGACATCATTTACATTTAAAGCATCATTATTTGTAGTTTAATGTAATTAAATTTAAAAATAAATCATATACCTTTAGTTTTGGCATTTAAAACCTGATTTTCCATTAAAATTTTTAAATTTGATTTTTTTTCCTTTGTACTTGATCAAATAAGGCATGAAACCTGATTTTTTCTGATAAAATGTTTAAGAGTCCTCTGCAAAATAGAAGTGTCTCTGGAAATTTATCTTAGTAGGCCTGAGTATTTTATCTAGATCCGCACGAATGGGAACCAATTCAAAAATAAAAATCCAAAAACGAACCAAAAATTACAATTCTCTAGTCGAGTCCAAAATTATTTTATCCGAAAGAATCAGAACCAAAAAGAACCGATACGAATAAATCTGGACCCCCAAAAAAACCGCTACGAATTCATCCAAACAATTAAGAGCTCATGCGAATAGATCCGATTCATACCCGACTTAAAATATGAATATTTTGTGTTTTATTTTCTATATACAGTTTATGATTTAATTGAAATGTCTTTTTGTTAACAATTTTATTATTATTCCATAACATTTTTAAGAAATATTAAGCTTTAAATATAAAATTTAGAATTTAATTTTTTTTTTAATTATTAGTAGTTTAATTTTACTAATTTTGTAAAATTTTAGATAAATACAATATATTTCAGATAAATTTGAAAGAATTTGGATATTTTGTGTCTTTCAGATAGTAACTACCAGAACCCGATCCAGAACCGATATGGACAGAAAAATTACAGGTATTTCTCAGATATTTTAATTATAGACTCGAAACCATTCTGACTGGTAAAAACTGACCCGGAATCGAACGAAAAAATTCTAAATACCTTTGGATCTAAATTTTCTAGACACGAATCTAATAGGAACTGGCCCAAATCCTATGTGAGTTCATAGTATCTTGGTAGAGGGTTGCATATGTACACAGCTTTTTTTAAAAGAAATTTCTTTAATTTACTGAAAATTTATTACCACTTTTCAGAAATATATTAAATAAAAATACTTTAATATTCATCTGGTTTAGTGTTTATTGATTACTATATAGGGTTTAGTATTTATGTGCTGTCGTTGGATTTATACACTTTTATAAGCTACTAGTGTGTTTCTCCGCGCTACGCGCAGATAAGTGGTTAATTATGTTTGTTTAGGATTATAGTTTTCGATGATGTTTTGGGAATTGTAATAATGTATTTTTAAAAATATGTAAATTTGGTGTTTAGTAAGTGTTACAAAATTGTTAAAAATAAAAATAGTAGCTTAACTGATCATAAATAAAGCAAGAAACAGATAATGTGTTTCATACAGAGAACATAGATATTTGCGATCTTGATCGTATGAAAGGTACCTTGAGAATAATAAAGATTAAGTTAGTTAACTCAAGTAAGCAGATACGTATATACCTTAGTTTATATACAAAATATATGTACCTGGCATAGCTGCGTATAGACTATGTGTAAGTCAATCTCTATGTGATTGTAATTCCCCTGATTGATATACCTTGTAAATCTGTGGAATGAAATTTTTAGAGAACCCTTTTTAAAAGTGATAGTGAATTGATAATCTTTAATTTAAATACCTTTTTGAGGAGGAAGAAAGTTGAATATTTCTTTGTAAACTATGTTCTTCACTTTTAGCTGGTGGGATTCCTCGCCCTTAATTATCGTTAATCCTGCTTTGCATGTTACACGCGAAAGTGTCACATAAAGTTGACCATGAGCGAAGACCGGTTTAGGTAGATATAAGTAGCTTGGTTTCATCATGCAAAAGGACAATCCTTGGGATCAAGACTTCCTCTCTGATGTGTGACCCGGTGATAATCTTTGCCTTCAGCACGTGATCGCCTATGTGAGTTAGGATCATACGTGTACCATTGCATAACCCTTTCCTTTGATTGATGTTTTGCAAAAGCATAACTGGGGCACCAACTTTTAGAGTGAGCTTATGCGATGGAAACCTGGAAACTCTAATGAATTGAGATACTCGACCGACTATAATGTATCATCTTGATCTAATGGAGTGTCCGAAATCTCAAACCTATCATAACTGTAGTAATCTCGTGCCATCCCTTCTGTCTGGGAGATGGTACAAGCATTGATTTCATCGATGGTCTCGTTACGGGGGGTCAGTATAGCCTTTTCAGTGTAGGAGCTCTGTGAGGCCGTGGCTTGGTTGACCTCTCCATATGCTGTATCGACAACTTGTTTCAAAGGATCATCATAGGTCTGGCAAACCAATGAATCATTAATAGTTATCATCTGTTCATTGTAGTCCTCATACTCATTTTCCGAATCTGGTTGCGAAGTACCTTCCCCGACCTGAAGGAGCCAGTTGGAGAACTCCTTCTCGTTCTGATTGACTCTCATATTTGTTCTTAAAGAGAACTTGTGGCAGCTATGCCATAGGTATGAGTGGCTTATTGAAACCAATAATGTATCAGCTCTACTACCTTGTGGACTTACATGTAGAATTTGCCTAAAATCACCTCCTAATAGAACTGTCTTTCCGCCAAACGTTTGATATTTCATTAGTGGATTTTTATTAGACATTATATATTTCAACGTCTTGCCCAACGCCTCAAAACCATGCTTATGGGTCATAGGTGCTTCGCCCCAGATTATAAGATATGTTTTCTCGATTAGCTCAGCCAGCATAGTACTTGAATTTATATTGCAGAGCTTATCCTCGGAGAGCTTTAAAGGAATATTGAAGCGCGAATGTGTTGTTCTTCTGTTAGGTAGTAACAATGCGGCTACTCCTGAGGAGGCCACCGGTAGAACTATTTGTTTCCTTGACCGAATTCTAGATATAATAGTCTGGTATAGAAATGTTTTGCCGATGCCACCTGCGCCATAGACAAAGAATAGTTTCCCATCCTTTTTATCAATAGAGTCTAAGACTGATTTGTAGATCGCACGTTGCTCAGTGTTAATCAGGTTGTAATGCATATCATGTCTTAGTGTTTCCTTGGTGACATCGTAATCAATTTCTTGGTTCCACAAACTGTTACCCATCTCTTTTAGCAAAACAGGTTTGATCTTCGGCATCTCTTTAATATCACTTAATGAGCGATCATGCATGCGCATCAACTTTTCCACTTCGATTAACGTGCATTGCTCAAGAGTCTCATCATCGAGTTCCAGATTTGAATGACCTAAAATTCTGTGCCTCTTGTGAATTATGTCCTCGCTCATCGATTTCCATGAGTGTTCCCATAGTTGTCTAGGGCTCACTACGAAGCAGTTGGTGAGGAACGTGACAAACATATCGCGGAGTTGGTACGGGGTAGCCGACCTAGTTATCAGTTTCTTTAAATGTTATAGTTGTCTAGGGTTCAATACCTTGCGAATAACACGTCCGAGGTTATCAGTTTCTTTAACTTTTATATTATGCTCACCTTCTAAGTGAATGATCATCATCTCAACGGCTGGCTTCTCTTGTGTATGTGGAATGCGAACGTTTTCCACATAGACTCACAAGCTGATAAATACCGGGCTTCAATGTAATCTTTGGCTCTCATTCCGTTGCTTGATAACCCGCTCCTTTGCGCCAAAAGTTCATTTGTCAGGTTTAGACGATGTATTTCCTTTTTCAATAACTGCGCTTGCCTATCAACGCCCTTGGTTATGTATTTGAATAAGTACTTTACCGCGCTGGTACGATTGCACCATTCAACATTGATATGCGCTTCATATTTTTTTAGAAGCTTAATGTTATGAGGTACAACAAAGTTGTTGTTAAGAATTGCCCCATCCTTTACCACATACGCATTGTCGTTTCAGCACTGGCAATATAATACATAACCTGACTTGTCTATCGAGGTGGAGTCGTTATATGGCCGAGGATACTTCTTTGTGCACTCACTATTTTCCATACACGGTGATTTCCGATTAAGGACACAACATGGACCATGGATCATGTGTTGGTCACTAAATTGTAGGCTTCTGGGTCCTCTTCTTTGTTTGGGAGCTCGGCTGAAATAATCTCATCCACTTCCTCTGCACTTGGAGTCCTGGAGGAGTTCCCAAACCACAGTAGTATATGTGCATGAGGGAGACCTCTTTTCTGAAACTCTATCCTGTGGAGAGTTTCTTTGTATGGTTTGAATAAAGTTCCTTTTTTAAATCCTTTAGCAGCTGATCTAGCTTCATTTTAAAGACTCGACATGATGTCCGGTCTATGATTGGGGGAATCTCCACCATATTTCGCAAGATGCTCTTTAATCCCTCTCCAGTTAGGATTGGTCGTTATTGTGATAAACATATTTGGATTCCCATATTCTCTGCAAATCGCCATCGCATCATGGTATTTTTCAACTAAGTATCGGGGACCACCGGTGAAACTTGGGGGCAATATGAACCTCTGACCAATGATTTTAGCATCGGTATCACCCTTGGTAACCGTATCAAGGACATTACTGTAGAGCTCAGATCTCATAATATTTTAATTATTCCTTGATCACCTTAACTGATCTACTTCAATTGCCGTATAAATGTCCACTACATATTGACGGAGGAGACGGCCGCCTTTAATCAAAGTCATCCCCTGATTTAGATGGGTCTGTATCTGAGCAGCGTAGAACTGGTGTATGGTTAAGTAGTGCCTTGTTCTTGAAGTGCCTGTCTCAAGGTGTAAGGGGATCTCGGGTTGAAAACCATACTCACCATATGGAAATAGAACAGGATATTGGAGGCTCATGTACTGAGGATGATCATCACGTATCTGCTGTAAAGTGTCAGATTGGAATTGGACCACTATATCTCAAACTCCAACCGTCGAAGACATAACCCCTACGTAAGGCCGCAACCTCACTCGTACTCGGAAGATCGTACTCTTTCCCTTTCCCTTTATCTGGTAGCAACCTTATAGTAAACTCTTCACCGACGCTTTCGTAGTGGTCCCGTGCCCGTCGAAAAAGCTTAGCTAAACAATTATTCTCGTCAATCATCTCGATGAGGTGCTCTAAGGTCTTCTCATCGAGATTACCTCCTGTCGACATTTATCCCATAGCGCTTAAACGGTTCCTGACTTCGTTACCAGTATCAAATATATATAACTGTAGATATTCTGGGAGACGTCCTTGTTGAGGTATAAGCGAGCCAATTCTGTGATGGGTTTGACCTTGGATCTGTATAGTGTATGGACCAGGCGCATGAACCACACTATCATCCATTTTCATTCCAATGGATGTGAAAGCCAGTACAGAGTTGTAGACTCAGATAGTATCCCGGAACCAAATATATTGTAGAAGTTCTTCTAACAGGGCTGGGGGTTTTTTGATCGGTGGAAGTCTTTTTTGTCCATGGTTACAGCAAATTGTGAAAGTTGGTTCACCAGTTCTCATGTCGATACCAGTGCTTTCCGAGGTCCACATTAATGCCCTATATTTAGTGCATGACACAATTGGGTCCTCATTGTTTTTTGAAGTCTAACATTTATCTGTGAAAATTATTTGTTAATGATGTATATTAGATGTTGGTAATGCCTGGGTATTGTAATATATATTAACTTACAAAGTTCCTTATTTAGATTTCATATATATATAGATATTTATTATGCATTGTATCTAATTATGTTAATTATACGTACTTAGGTTTTCGTGGAACATTATTACGTCGATGTTTATATATTCATGAACTAATCCAAATTGATATCGGAAAAAAATATAATTTATATATATTCCTAGAATACAATTTTATCTATATACTTAAAATTTATTTATAGAAATTCTTAACTTGTCTAATTACAGTAAAATATTAAAAATGTAATTATTTAGTTCTCTTAATGTTTATTTTAGTTTAGCTTTACCAATAAGACACATAGATTTTTTAAATTACAAAACACTATGAAACATTAGATATTTTTAAATATGATGTTTATTATTAATTCTTTTACTATATATTTTTATTTCAATCTTTATTTCTTCGATTTCTCTTATTATAGTTATCAACTTTTACGGTTAAAAGTGTTTTAGTTTATGATATTAAACCTTGAATTACGCACGTGAGCCATCTTTCATTTAGATCCCCATTCTTAAAATTTAATTGGCTTAATTGATCACTTTGCTATTTGTGATTTTGTAATTTTAGGCATATTAGTTTACTTTCCATAAAGTTATAAGGGATATTATAAGTTACTTATTGATTTAGAAATTTCTAATTCTTCAGTTTATATTAAACTTAACCATTCATATACATAATTCACTATACACTCTCATAATATGTATATCTAAATTTCAATATTTTTAATTTAACTAATAATATAATTTCAAAGGAAAATATAAGTATTTTTTTTTTCATAACACTATTTGATGTTCTTATAGAAACTATTTATAATTAAATAGAAACATAATAAATAGTATAAAAAATTAGTTTAAGAAGTTTATAAAATTATTATGAAAAATGTTATCTAATTTTTCCTTAGGCTCTAATAAGCCAAGCAAGGCTTTGTCTCTTTCAGCCATTGTTAAATCCATTAACCACATGTCTTCTCTAAATTATTATTAAGTTTTATCTTGGCTTAACGATCTGAGTTTTAATGTTGTGGGTTATCTATTATATAATCTCGTGTTTCACTCCTCCTAAAGAGTGACGCGTTGGATTACACGTAGGAATGTCCACGTGTACTTCTGACTGATTTTTGTTTTCGTTTTGGGCCACTTCTATATTAGTTTGTGGGCTTTTATTCACATTTGGTCCGATAGGTGTGAAACACTAGAGCAAGCCATGTGTCTCTCTTCCTAAAAAAAAATTGTTATTTGTTTCTTAATATATGACTTTCACGTAATACATTTTTGGGCTTTGCTGATTATTATTTTAGATGTTAAAAAACAAAAGCCCATCCCAATTCTCCAATCATCTTCTTCGAGAAGGCAACCATCGGGGTTCACCGTCTTCTTCGATCTCTGCATATCTCTCAACTGCCAATGAAGTTCGTTTGGTTTTGTGAGACGACCCTTCGTGAAGAGTCTCTGGAGTCGAGCTCGGTTCGTGTCGTTTTGGTTAAAATTTTCTCCTCTAAACCGTTATTAAACCATTATGGGACGTATTGATTCATTACAATTAATGACATTCTTAACTCTTTCAACCCATTCCAAGCATGATTTTTCATTCATTGCATTTTCTCTCATTACAGATGGTCGATTACCAACTATAAAAAGAGGAGTGTTCATCCCGTAGACAGATCACTCTGTAATGAACAATGAGTGGAAAAGGTCTTTATTTTTCATGTTTACAGTCCAATACCATCTCGATCCTTTTCAAAGAAGGCTCGAGATTTTCGGTAACTAATGGGAACTCTAGCCGAAGAGATTCTCGAAATGGCCGTGTCTCCGACTCAACACATCATCGTTCGTGACACAGCACGGCTCCGTAAAGCGTAAGGAGCCTGTCTGGGTATGGATAAGAGCTTTGATTCTCCAAGAGTTTCTCTAGCAAGTAAGCTTGGTTATCAAGTTTGCCGTGGCCATTAACAGTTTTAATGTTATTCACAAAGCAAAGGTTAGTGCTTTGTGTGTTTGATATGGTTGCAAGTCAGATACATCAGAAAGTAGAGGCATCGGTTATGGAGCCTAAAGTCATTGTTGCCACAAACATAAACATTAAATTAGTAGGAGGTGAGCATCATCTGTTTTGTGTAGTGATTAAACACTCTCATCATACCAGTTTCAATTGCTTGCTCATGTTAGATTCAAGACTGGCTTTTTCTGAATTCAACCTCGGGAACACACTTTTATTTTTACAATGAATGCCTTGCTGGCAAGAGTATTCTAGCAGTGTAATAGATTCAAAACTCAAACTTCTCTTTAATAATTTAGGTACACCGTGTTCTCAAACCAGAGGAAATATATATAGGTTATCTAGAACTGATTATGGTTGCACCTCCACATCTTCTAAGTAAAGAGGCTTGGAGAAAACAGAAAAATTGATCTTGCTGACCTGAACAGCTATGTTCTAAGCTCTTCACCATAAGTAAGTTCACTCAATTCGTAGTCAAGATAAATGTTTGACCTTAAATAATGACGCCAGCTAGCTTATAACTATCAAACTACTGCGGACCCTGTAGACTGCAAAGTTTCTTTGCACCACCAAAGTTGGTGAAATTGATACAACTATTGGATGGTGCTACATCTCATGTTCAGAGTGCTACTGAAAACTGCAGTGTGGATTCACATCTTTCACCTGTGCAGGCTGCAATGACGATAATGCAGTTGTCTTTTCACCTCCTACTTCCAAGAAAGTTCCAATGTCTAAGTGCTGGAAACAGAATTTGGAGACCGATTTACTATCTTTATTTTAAGGTTTGAGCTCAATAATGCAGTAGAGACTTCTCCTTTTAATGGACTCAGTGTGATCTGGTTATAGTCCTTTAATGGTTGAGTTTTTAAAACATAACTTCTTTTCATATGTATGGTCTTCCTATTGTTGGGCGAGTTTTTAATACCATAAATCAGCATAAGATTAAAATCTCCCTATTTATTTGAAGCTGACTGGATTCGTAAATTGAATATCCACATCCATCTATCTATCCTGTGTAGTTGCCACACATTTAACCACACATTTGGCTTTTCAGATCAGTGAGAGCTCTGCAATATAACTTTGTCCATCATAAACATTGAACCCATGTCTAAACTTTATTTTCAGATTCTCATTATATAGTTTGGTAAATCAAAGCTTAAATGGAATGGCAGATTTCTTGCGGTCCACATATTTGTTTCTATTATCAAATAATTATGGGCCCAAAAAATAGAACTCAGTTTCATTTTAGGAATAATTATAAAATATATTTGTCATTTGATATTTTATTAAAGATCTATAATCAACATTACAAGCTCAAACAAAAGAATCAAAACCTTATAAAAATCCAACTGTGCCTGATTTTCTTTCGTCTGTTTTCTGTGTGGTCCGTTTGGATTAACATCTAGACTCAAACCTGACAACTATTTTATCCTGAAATTCGACAAGGTTTAGTGATGGTTGTTGGGCCCAAATATGGCCCGTCGGCTGAAGTTAGCAAACCAGTTGAACCAAGTTTAATAATGGGCCATACATGGGTTATCATCTCGAAGAAGAATATAGCTCACCTAAGGACGGAAGCTGCTCCCAAAGAGGTCACGAGAAAGAGGTCACAAGAAAGAGGTCCAGATTCTTTCATAGGAACCTAATAAAACAGCCTAGGAAACGAAGATAGAGACGTACGATTCGGTCAAAAGGAAGCTGTTGCAAATCCCTCAGTTTACGGAGAGAATCTCGGAGGCTAATCAGGAGGAGTTACACGTGACCTGAGGCTATTTAAAGGAGGAAAGAACGAAGAGAAAGGGATTCACGTCTTTCACATATTTTTCACATACATTGTCATTCAAAGATCATTCAAATGACTTCTTTGTATCGATCTCAATCATCTTTGTATTCATTTCTTTACTAAAAACATCAATACAATCTCAATTCATTCTCTAAGTTCTTAAGGGATTCAGCCCACGATTGTCTTCTCCCCAATCTTAACCTACCCTAAATTAAGAAGTGAGTTTTATCCCTCACATTTTGGCGCCGTCTGTGGAGACGAGATAATTGAATCCTTCACTCCGTAATTTGAGAATGGATCCATCCAACCAGGCAACGAGCCCATCCATCCCAGATCCCGTGATCCAGATCGATGGCTCACCGAACAGGAGAGACCCGGATCCTCAAGATCTGGAACCTCGATCCGCCGATCACCGATCCGAGCAACAGCCTCCGGCTAATGCTCAACCAAACTGAACTGGGATAGCTAACCCAAGGTCTTCCAGTGGAAACAACACCAGGGCTACGCTCCCGGAAAACCCCCAACGTCAACACGCTCCACATCACTCGGAAGCTCAGCTATCCGAAATGCGCCGAATGATGGTGCAATTGGTAGAAAGAGCTCAGGATAATGAGCGTACGTTGCAACAGCTAACTGCCCGGCAACAACGGTTCGAAGAGGTGACTAGATATCTAACCGAGACAACTCATCCGTCGCAACGTCAAGGCTCAGGAATCGCCTTCCGAGATCGACTCACCGAACCCACGTTCCCTCGCGGACGCCTGGACTTTTCCCCCAACAACATTGCTCGTAATGGGCAAGAGCCTATTCTCCGGACACCCCTTACTGGGACAACCCCAATATTTAGTCCACCTATAACTAGCGCTATGGGAAGTAACATAGCGACGAACAGCTCAGCACCCAACAGGGTTCATGAACACAGCGCACGATTGCCGCCTCCGCCACCTATTTTTAGGTCAGGAGAAGGAATGTCTCCTCCTCCTGGAGGTAGAGCACCAACTTCAGCCTACCAAAATGGAAGCGCGACCTCTAGCCGAGACAACCCGAGGGCGGAAGCTGATCCTACAGCTCACCCCCCGGTCGCGTCCCTCAAGGTGGCTCTAGAGCTAACGAACGATCTAGCCCACCTAACGCTTGGGATAACGATTACACGCGACTCCATCAAGAATCCTCTCATCAGATTCCTCGCGAAGACCCAAATGTCCTTCCCCTAGAAGGACCCGAGGCTATCCGCCGATACATGGAGCAAACTCACGCAGCCGTCCAAAAGCTGAATGCTCAAGTGCATAAAGCAACGAGCTCAGCTCCCGAAATCGAGAGCTTGATTGAGGAAACCCGTGGAACCCCATTCACAGATAAAATCGCTAGCTCTTACATAAGAGATACCCGAAAAATTAGGATTCCCGAATATGACGGGACCTCAGACCCCAAGGCTCATTTGAGAGCCTTCCGCTTAGCTATAGTAAAAGCTCATTTCACAAGAGAAGAATGCGAGGCAGGTTACTGCAGAACCTTTGCTGAGAACCTGGTCGGAACAGCTCTCGAATGGTTTTCGAGCCTCGAGCCAAACTCAATCGATAACTACGATCAGCTCACTAACGCCTTCATGAAACAATACTCGACCCATATCCTTAAGCAAGCCTCCGAGGCGGACCTCTGGACGATCAGGCAAGGAATGGGAGATTCGCTACGAATCTACATCGAGAAATTCAGAGCAGTTAGAACTAAGCTCTCGAACCCCAACGATCAAGTAGTCATCGAAGCTCTTAGAAGAGGCCTCTGGTATAGATCAGAATTCTGGTCCGAGCTAACACTCAACCCTCCTCCAACTATCGATGATGCTCTTCACAAAGCCTCGAGATATATTACCTTGGAGGAAGAAACAGCTGCACTGGATAAAATCCACAAGAAATCCCAGAATCACCCGAAAGGTGAAACCTCGGAAGCAAAAGGACCCTCTAGAAAAGGGAGCTCTCGGAACCATCAGACCCAGGGAGAACACTCGTATGCTGTCGAGGAAGCCCAACAGGAAAAACCTGTTGCCGCGACAAACAAAACTCCCTGGACGAAAGGCTACGATGAGAACAAACACTGCTCTTATCACGATCGGAAAGGGCACTCAACCGAGGAGTGCTGGGACCTCCAACGACAGTTGGCAGCTAAATTCGTAGCTGGGGAACTGAAGGATGTGGAAGTAAAAAAACCACCTCCTTACCAGAAAAGAGGTCCCAGAGACACCTCTCCGAAACACGAAAGATCGCCTGAGAAAGAAACAGATTCGCCACCGCCAGCTCCCAAGAAAAGAGTTGACATGATTCTTGGGAAATTTCCCCAAGGGAAGAGTCTACAAATCGAGACCCTCCTAAGCAAACCTCCGCCTCAGTCGAGCCCTAGCTCAAGAGTGGATTATATCCTCGGAGGCTCCGATATATGTCAAGACTCAGTTAACTCAATCAAGAGCCATGTGCGGAAGGCTGTTTCTAGAGCTCAATCTAAGCCTCCCAACCCCGAAACCAACACTAAGATCTCTTTCTGGGAGAGCGAGACGTCAGACCTCGACAGACCTCACGATGACGCCTTAATCGTCACCCTGAACATAGCAGGTTACGAGGTGCCTAAACTGATGGTTGATACCGGAAGCTCGGTCGATCTCATCTTCTATAACGCCCTGAAAGGGATGGAAATAGATGACTACGAAATTATCCGTCAGAAAGCTAACCTTGTAGGTTTCTCTGGGGAAACAGTTACCTCCTTAGGAACCATCAAGCTCCCAGTCAGAGCTGGGGGAATCATGAAAATAACCAATTTCGTGGTCATCGACAGGCCCTCTCCATTTCATGCGATCCTAGGAAGACCCTGGATCCATAAGATGAAGGCGGTAGCTTCCACTTATCACCAATGCGTGAAATTTCCAACACCAGACGGAATAACCACCGTACGAGGTAGCCAGAAGATCTCCAGGATCTGTTACTTGGGAGGATTCGGAATCCTCAAGGAATCACCTCAATAGCAATTACAGATCCAGGAAGGTCGAGAGATGCAACAAAATATTCGACGTCCCCCTAGGAACCTAACCGAACGAGTTAGCATAGATGACTCTGATCCCGAGAAACAAGTGAACATCGGATCAGAGCTACCCCTCGAAACGAAAAAGGAATTAATCGACTTCCTGAAAAGCAACGTCAAAACGTTTGCATGGACCACCAGCGACATGAGAGGTATAGACCCAAACGTCACCACTCACAAGCTCAATGTAGACCCTACTTTCAAACCGATCAAACAAAAACGCCGTAAGCTAGGCCTCGAAAAAGCCCAAGCTGTCAACGACGAAGTAGATCGACTCACAAAAGCAGGGTCCATCCGTGAAGTACACTACCCCGATTGGCTAGCTAACCCCGTAGTAGTGAAAAAGAAAAACGGGAAATGGAGAATCTGTGTAGACTTCACCGACCTAAACAAGGCTTGCCCTAAAGACAGCTTCCCGTTACCTCACATCGATCGCCTCGTTGAGGCAACAGTTGGCCACCAGCTCTTGTCCTTTATGGATGCCTTCTCGGGATATAATCAAATCATGATGAATCCCGAAGATCAAGAAAAAACCGCATTTATAACCGAGCGCGGGACCTACTGCTACAAGGTAATGCCATTCGGACTAAAAAACGCGGGAGCTACCTACCAGAGGCTTGTGAACAAAATGTTCGCTGGACAGCTCGGAAAAACCATGGAGGTGTACATTGACGATATGCTGGTTAAATCCTCAGCTGGGGAAAACCACATCTCCCACCTAAAAGAATGCTTAGATATCCTCAACAAATACGATATGAAACTAAACCCCGCAAAATGCACCTTTGGAGTGCCCTCAGGCGAATTCCTCGGCTACCTCGTAACCGAGAGAGGTATTGAAGCCAACCCGAAACAGATAGCGACCTTCCTGGAAATGCCGTCACCTAAGACAACTAGGGAGGTACAAAGACTGAGTGGACGAGTCGCCGCTTTGAACCGATTTATATCCAAGTCCACCGATAAATGCCTCCCATTTTACAAACTTCTAAAAAATAATAAGAAGTTCCTATGAGACGAGAAATGCGAGGAAGCCTTCAAACAACTAAAAGCTTACCTCTCCGAGCCTACGATCCTATCCAAACCAGTAACAGGAGAACCCCTGTACCTATACCTCGCCGTGTCAACTGCGGCGGTTAGCGGCGTACTGGTACGAGAGGAGCAAAACGAGCAAAGACCTGTCTATTACACGAGCAAAAGCTTAATAGACGCTGAAACCAGATATCCTACCATAGAAAAGTTAGCTCTGGCAGTCGTGACAGCCGCCAGAAAACTACGACCTTACTTCCAATCACACTCGATCGTGGTAATGACCTCACAGCCAATACGCACGATCCTGCATAGCCCTAGCCAATCAGGACGATTGGCTAAATGGGCCATAGAGCTCAGTGAATACGACATCGAATATAGACCCCGAGCTGCCATAAAAGCTCAGGTCCTCGCCGATTTCATCATTGAGCTATCATCTGAACAGCTAGATCCGAGAGCCGAAGCTCCGGAATGGAACCTGTATGTCGACGGAGCCTCATCAAAACAAGGCTCCGGAATTGGCCTAAGGCTGACTTCGTCAGCCGGAGAAACCATCGAGCAATCCTACAGGCTCGGCTTCAATGCTTCAAACAACGAAGCCGAATACGAAGCACAAATCGCAGGGCTAAGACTCGCCCTAAGCCTCGGAATCCGAGAGCTGAATGCCTACAACGACTCAAAGCTGGTAGCTAGCCAGTTCCACGGCGAGTACGAAACAACGGACGAAAGAATGGGGGCATACCTCGAAGTCGTACAAAGCCTCACTAAACAGTTCAGTAAATTCGAGCTAACAAGAATCCCACGGGGAGAGAATTCCTCAGCAGACGCGTTAGCTGCATTGGCATCCACATCAGATCCCCTAGTAAAACGAATCATACCCGTAGAAGGAATCGAAAAACCAAGCATCGACATAGCTACCAAAGCTGAGATCGATAGCAAACCGAAAGAGCAAACAGAAGGTAGCTGCTCCGAATCAGCAGCAACCCAAGTCCTAACCACATTCTGGTTCCCAAAAACAAAAGCCCGCAAATTCAGAAAGCACACCTACGGGGGCATAGTCCAGCCTTCAAGCTCATTTGTCCTAAGAGTAAACACTCGCAGAACAAGATATTCCCCTGAACCCGAAACTCCAACCGGAGACACAATCTCAGCCCCGCAAATAAATAACACACCTGGAGATGTTCCTCCAGACCTAGGTTCCGACGAACTTAACAGAAGGAACATCCCCAGGGGTACGACCTCCGGACACAACAACACCCGAGAACCTGATCCCGCGCTGGGACCTCCCTCCTCCCTTCACGACAAAATCATAGGAAGAGAGGACTGGAGAATTCCAATCATGCAGTATATTTCGGAGGGAAAGGTCCCCCCCCCCATAAATGGGAAGCTCAAAAACTTAAAGCAATAAGCGCAAGCTACTGCATAATGGAATCTATCCTTTATAAACGAAGCATATCGGGACCTTACCTAAGATGCGTCCACGGTCTCGACGCCATCAAACTCATTAAAGAAATGCACGATGGCTCCTGCGGAAACCACTCCGGTGGCAGAGCTTTAGCTATCCGAATCAAAAGGCAAGGCTATTTCTGGCCTACCATTATCGCTGATTGCGAGACCTACTCGTCATCATGCGACAGGTGCCAGAGGCACGCACCTTTTATACATCAGCCATCAGAGAAATTGTCCTCGATATCCGCCCCATACCCATTCATGAGATGGTCCATGGATATCGTAGGACCACTAGTCGTATCTGGAACAGGAAGGCAGAAGCTACGCTTCCTACTAGTCCTAACAGACTACTTCACGAAATGGATAGAAGCTGAGG
>CAKOAT010637376.1:134141-153489 GCA_932364175.1 Eruca vesicaria subsp. sativa
GCAATGGCCCGACATTACAATTCTAAGGTCAGGTCCCGGCAATTCGTTGTAGGTGACCTGGTACTCAGGAAAGTTTTTAACCATACCAAAGAGCCGAACGCTGGAAAGCTAGGGACCAATTGGGAAGGCCCCTACCAAATCATCCATGTGATACGTCCAGGCGTTTACAGGCTCATGAAGGTACGAACCGGGGTACCCGGAATCCGATCATGGAATGCCATGATCTCAAGAGATACTACCATTAGGTACCTAAAATTTATTGAACTACGTCTGGCTTGATCCCTTGACTGGGTACGTAGGCAACTCCGTTATGAGTGCAGCCCCAATCTCACCTCAACATAATCATCTTCACACTCAATGGGGGCACGTGTTCAGAACACCCAACTCAAGCTATTAACCCCATGACTATGTACTCCATCGAAGTTATAATAAAAACATCCACATTCAAGCATCTCATGTTGTTACAATCTAAAAACAGGTCCCGACAAACCCGGACCTAAGGTCTTAAAATCCTACTATCTGAAAACAGGTCCCGGCAAACCCGGACCTAAGGTCTTAAAATCCTACTATCTGAAAACCAGGTCACGCTGAACCTGAACCTAAGGTCTTAAAATCCTACTATCTAAAACCAGGTCACGCTGAACCTAAACCTAAGGTCTTAAAATCCTACTATCTGAAAACCAGGTCACACTGAACCTGAACCTAAGGTCTTAAAATCCTAGTATCTAAAACCAGGTCACGCTGAACCTGAACCTGAGGTCTTAAAATCCTACTATCTGAAAACCAGGTCACACTGAACCTGAACCTAAGGTCTTAAAATCCTACTATCTAAAACCAGGTCACGCTGAACCTGAACCTAAGGTCTCGAAATCCTACTACCTAAAACCAGGTCACGCTGAACCTGACCCTAAGGTCTTGAAATCCTACTACCTAAAACCAGGTCACGCCGAACCTGAACCTGATGTCTTAAAATCCAACTATCTGAATCCAGGTCACACTGAACCTGGATCCTACTATATGAAAACAGATCGCAACAGATCCAGACCTAAATTCGGATCACCACGAGTCCGAACATGAAGTCTAAAAACCTTCAAATGAGATCAGGTCCCAACCAATCTGAGTCTAGAAACTCGGAAACTCTAACGAAGTTTCTAAGACTTGAAAATATTCAAAAGAATTCAGATTCATGATAAGCCGTTCTTAATGGCCACAAAGGTTACTTAAAAAGACTTGGATCCTTAAGAAATTTTTAAATCCAGCCAAGGAACTGAAAATCTGATGAGTTAAACGACCAAACATAACTTGAAACCAAAGAATTAAACCAAGGAACGAGATAAGGTTTAAAAGCCTCCTCAGGCCATTAACGGTTCAAAAGGAATCCTAAGATCACAAAGGTTTAAAAGCCTCCTCAGGCTAAAAGTTTCAAAAGCATAAGTAAAGGCCCGTAGAGCAAATGTCCTAGAAACAAGAAAATAATCCGGATGGAGACCAGGTCTTCATTCTTCTTGATCACCACCTCCAGAAACCTTCGAAGCATCACGATCCCTTTCGATGGCCTCGTCACCCGGGATGTCCTCATCCACCTCCTTGCCATCACCCCCCAGGATCACATCAACTGGGACTAAGTCAGGGCCCATCAAACCTAAATTAGAACCATACTCTCCAGAAAAGGATGGATTAAACATGTTAACCTCGAAAGTACCTGAGCTCGCTGAGAGTTGAGGGAGAGGAAGTTTGCTGACCGAGAAATCAGAGACTTGAGCTTTCTCATAAGCAGCGATAGCCTCCGGCATCAAAGACACCAAGCGATTATACTCCTCTTCAGCGCTCTGAATCTCATTTGATAACAGATCCTTCAAGAGCTCCGTATTAGCTTGAAGCTCCTGAGCATAGATCTGGAGATCGACCTCATCCTTCTTCCTGGAGAACTTCTCTTTAACAGAGATCAGGATTATTGTAGGCATCGATGACTTCCTTCTTTCCCCTCCTAACATCAAATTTAACTTCAGCCTCTTTGTTCTTCTGGCTAACTTGAGACGACGCGATCAAATCTTGGACGTGTTGTTCTGCAATCTTTCGAGCACTCTCTAGCTCCGAAATCTTCCTGCTCTTCACCCTGACATCGATTTCCAGGCTCTCGATTTTCCCTTGTTGAGTATCAGACTTCAAGCCAAGCCTCCCAAATTCGGATTGGAGTCTCGAGACCTGAGCTCTGGCTTGATCACGCTCGACCTTGGTGGCCTTAACCATCTCGGTAACCTGAGCTAACTCTTCAGCATTAGGCGTGTTACTCACCGTCTCCTCGAACTTCAGCTGAGCCTTGTTAACAGCACCAGCCAACTGCAAAAAGGACAAATAACTAAATAAAAAACCACCTAAGGAAATACGATAAAAGAAGGCTAGAACCCTTACCTTACCCATGTAATGAGCAATCTCAATAAACTCGTCTCTGTTAGTCAGATTGCTAACCGGGGGGAGAGAACATCCAGTCTGCTTCATGTGCCTCATCAGAGTCGCTAAGTCCCAAGGATCGTCAAGGATCGACCCAGGCTTTGAGTGAGCGAAATTCCATCCAACGGTACCTCCCCTCGAGGAAGAAGAGGAAGACCTGGATGGTCTATCACCCTGATCAGCACGCAATCTCTTACTCCTGGGGGGTTCCATCTCAGGAGGATCCTTAGTCACCTGAAGGTCAACTTCCGTGACCTGAACTGCAGAGCGGGGAATTGTCTCCTGAGCTCCCTCGGTATCCATAAGATCAGCATCTTTACCTGGAGCTGAAGCTCCATCATCAAGGACCTCCTTCACAGAGCTAAGGAAGGAACCTCCCTGATTTTTCTCGCTTCCTCGCGAGGTACTGGCTGCTTTTGTGGGTCTACCCCTAGATCGGAATGATGGTTGGAGAGGCATCTTGGCTGATTTGGTCTTGTCGGTTCCAGAAGTACTAGCTTCCGTCGAAATCGATAGCACCGAATTACCTTCGGAAACTGTATTACCAAATTCACTTTAGCATTCAACTATCCCAAAATAAACTTGTATACGTCAAAGACATAAAAACAAATATATTACCTTCTAAGTCTGTAACCGGTACAGGATCTAAGAAGGAAGCGTGATATCGGTCTGGAAACCTGGCTGATCCGATTCGAGAAGTAGTGTACGACGCCCAAGTACAAGGAGTCTGCTGCAGTTTTCGGAAAAGAGCTCTGGTAAGCTTGTTCGGGAGCTCAGCAGGATCTTCGATATCTGCAAATATAAACGAACATCCGTTAGACTATAACCGATGAGAAATCGACAAACACATTCCTAACAGATCCTAACCGGACGCATCAGACCAAGAAGCCCTAAGGGTACGACCCGCCGGGACCGTCAAAGGATCGATTTTGACGTAAAAATACTTCCTTCTCCAGTCGTCGTCGCTACTGGAAATTTTGAAAATACCCAACCTGGGACGACAAGCAAGGTAATAGGTCCCACTATCACCATCCTTGGAAGCACTCTCCTTTATCGAAAACAGGCTCATTAAGGAGCTTAACCCAGTAGCAACCCCCTCTTCTTTGGATCTAGTGATAAAACCGTTTATCACTCGAATGACTGAGGGGCAGAGTTGGGAAAGGGCTAGTCGATAATGATCTAGGAGGTCTAACAGGAGGTCAGGAAGGGGAAACCTGAGATGGCTCTTGGAAATATAGTTCTCGTGAACACAAAACCAACCCTCCGGAGCCATCTCGGGAGTCTCCTCGGGTTTACAAGCTCTGGCCAACTCTTTCTGACCTTGGGCTTGAACCATGAGATTCACAACCTCTTGGCTCCTCAAAACAGAAGACAGATGAGACCCGGAAGGTACGCTCCCACTAGAGCCTCCGGTCCTTTTTGTCCGTTTGGAAACTCTTTGAGCTATCGAATCCTTAGCCCTCTTCTTCCTCTCGGTCCTCCTCATGGATTCACCAACTTCTTGTTTCACCTTCATAAGCTGAGCACCTGAAGCAGAGATTCCCGTTTCTCCGGAACCTTCCTTTGGTCGGGTCATAGCGAAAACGATGAAGGAAAGTGAAAAGAGATAAAAAAGGGAAAAAGAAAGATCAAGCTAGATAGATCGAAACCTCTGGAGACAACAGTTTCGAGAAAAGTAACTCGAAGGCTTAACAAAAAAGAAATAAAAAACTGCAAAAGAAGAAGTAAAATAAAAAGAAAGAACCAGAAGAAGTTACCTGGGGAAACTGAATCGAGACGTGGAGAGAGTGGGGAAGTTGGAATTAATGTGAACAGCTTTATATCTCGTCGAAGCCTCAAAAATCGGAGAATAATCATTTTGAAATTCTTTTAATCTGAGTTGTTGATTTCGTTAGATATAATTATATCCGTCGGATCAAGTAAAAGATATCCTCGAGAGAAGATCGCGAGTAATCATTATCCTAACGAAAATTAAAGATTCGGCGGCTAGGTTTAGCTCCCGAGAAAAGCATCTTATCTCGAAAGCTGGGGGCAACTGTTGGGTCCAAATATGGCCCGTCGGCTGAAGTTAGCAAACCAGTTGAACCAAGTCTAATAATGGGCCGTACATGGGTTATCATCTCGAAGAAGAATATAGCTCACTTAAGGACGGAAGCTGCTCCCAAAGAGGTCACGAGAAAGATGTCACAAGAAAGAGGTCCGGATTCTTTCGTAGGAACCTAATAAAACAGCCTAGGAAACGAAGATAGAGACGTACGATTCGGTCAAAAGGAAGCTGTTGCAAATCCCTCAGTTTACGGAGAGAATCTTGGAGGCTAATCAGGAGGAGTTACACGTGTCCTGAGGCTATTTAAAGGAGGAAAGAACGAAGAGAAAGGGATTCACGTCTTTCACATATTTTTCACATACATTGTCATTCATAGATCATTCAAGTGACTTCTTTGTATCGATCTCAATCATCTTTGTATTCATTTCTTTACTAAAAACATCAATACAATCTCAATTCATTCTCTAAGTTCTTAAGGGATTCAGCCCACGATTGTCTTCTCCCCAATCTTAACCTAACCTAAATTAAGAAGTGAGTTTTATCCCTCACAATGGTAAACGAAAAAAAAAAACATATGAACAAGATCCACCGGATCGTCCACAGAGATGATACAACGCCGAGTTAAGCATATATGAAGGTATCACTGGGACCTTCACGCTTTTTCAAGGATAGAAGACATGTCAAACCACCTTTTTGGTCAATAGAAACATAAACATTTTGGTTAGTATTTTAGGTCTTATCTATGTTATGCTGTTGCAAAAGGTTTGGAGCAAAGTCCATGGTTACAATTTCTATAGTCTTAAATGAAACTAGATTTTGAACCCGTACATCTGTGCGGATATTTTTTTATTTTTTAAAAATATAAAAAAACCTTTCAAATAAATATGATTTACATTCTATTGTTATATATTGTACTAGCTTTTGACCCGCGCGCCCGCGCGGGTGTTTGTTCTTCTTAATCATATATTTTTAACTTTTGAAAATGCGATATATTTAATTGTTTATATTTTTATATTATAGATTCATGTGTTATTTATGATTGACATTGATGTTGCTTGTTCAATGTGATTAGTCTTCACTTATAAATTATGAGATTGTGTTTTTCTTTTATTGCACTTTTATTTAGTTTATTTGGCAAAGTAAACACTAAAATATGAAAGTTTTTCTATATAAAGTTCAATTGTTCTTTTGAGATTTTTTTTTAAAATATATTATTTAGAGAAATAAAAATAATAATTAAACCAAGTTTAAAAAACTATTGAAAATGAGAAGATATTTAATTGAAGTTAATAGTTTAGATTATTTGCTTATGAACTTATAATTAAAATGGACCACAACTTAATTAATAGGGGAATTATCTCAAATAGAATTTTTAAGTTTTTATTACAAAATAGACTCAAAAACTAAAATGATCAAAATAATTTTTTTATTAATTTATACGTTTTATGCGTTTTTAACGATAAACAAAAAGAATGTTTTGAACTGGGCCATCAACTTTAATAATGAATATATTGTTTTGAAGTGGGCCATTTAATCATATAAGAACATCGTCAATATATGTTAAGCATGGAAACTTAAGTAATTGGTATGGATGTGCAAAACGATGGGTTTAAATCAGTGGCATAGATAGGTAAATATTATGGAAAAGTAAGGGTTATTTCTTTTTGTATATCTGTTTTAATAGATTAGATAATTGTATAATCTTATAATTTTTATTATTTTTATATAATATATTGTTGTAAGTTTTAAAATAAAAAAATATTCACATATAATTTTTTATATAATGTATTTGTTGTGAGTTACAAAAAAATATGTTAACATTTTTGTATAAAAATATTATATGATTTAAAAACTTTAATATGTTTTAAAAGTGAGTGATATTTATTTGTTTATTTGAATGAAATTTAAAATAAAATATTTTCCTTTACCAATTTAATATATTTATATTCATTTCACATAGCATTTTATTTTAATATAATATAGATATTTATATATATCAATCACGAAATTAAATAATGCATATTTTATAAAAATATTTAAAGTTCTTAGTAAGATCTTGTTAGATATTTTCTCAACAATTTTATTACTAATATCTTATTAGTTATTAAAATATTCCTCCAATTATATATATTTGATTGATTAATATAAATAATTAAATATGTCATATTAATGAGATAGTCTGACTTTTTTTTTGTAGTAGATATAAATGGTACTTCTCTTTTAATAGAGAAGATGTAACATTTCTACAATTTAACTAATCAAATAACTAAAATTTAATTAATATTTTTTGATTATGCTCATCACCTTATCTATAATTTTCAAAAACGAAAAAATTGGTACTAAATTTTTGAAAATTGTAAGACAAAAAAATGAATAGTTTAAGATAATTTTATAATTATATAGCTACTTATATTTTTATAATAAATAATACTTTTATTTATTAAAATAAATATACAAAATATATAATAAAATAAAAATTTAAAAAAAACCCGGGCGTAGCCCTGCCGAGCCCTGCCGACCCTAGTTTTTTTTATGTAAAAGAGTCTAAGTTTGAGCTTTTAATTACCCGTCAAAAACATCATTCTTGATTATGTTATAATGACCGTATCACCTTAACCATCGTTTCAAAATATGCACTTTGCTGAAGCTGTTTATAATTAAGACGACCAAATCTTATAAATGTTGTTGTATTAGTGAAAGGGAAAAACTGAAACAAAACAAAGCTAAGCAAATTGAAAACCAAGGATAATGTAATTTACATTTAATGACTTATATACATCACATAGACAGTTCTAGTTGTGTGTTATATCAGTTTTTTGTTCAAACACTAACCCAAGTAACTACCGAGGAGCATCTGAATCAAGAGCAACAACTGCAATTAACTTCCCAGAAGCTCATTTAATGGAAGCATCAGTAATTTTGTTCTCTACGACTACAATCGTCTTCAAGCATTGTGACTTCATAACAAAAGCTTCCAATTCATCAGCCAGAATCAATCAACAACTTGCAATGTCTAGATTTCTCAACTTCACACAGCTTTTGTTCAGAGAAACCAAGACTAAATCTGTCAAGTTCTTGCATCCTCTCAAATCCAACTCAACCAAGCTACTACAAAAAGCTAACATCAAAACAAAATTTTATGGAATAACCACTCAGTTAAACGTCAGTTTCAGTTTCCTTTACCTTCCCCAAGTGATGTACTAACGTCGCCATAAAACCTGGTTCTCCAACCACATGGTAGCTATACAAAGAAATCTCTTCAAGACTCCAACAAAAGGTTAAAGCTAAGAATTTTAGACTGTAACCTGTCACAAAGTAACAACTTGCAAAATTAATAATATATAAACATTTAAAATTCGCAGCAAGAGAGATGAGATGTCCATCCTGTAAATCCATACATAGATGTAAATATAACGTAAATTGTTCATGAAATGTACTAAACCGTATTTTTACCTCCATCATATATCAAAAGAGACATAAGAGTTTCACAAATCTCTGAAACTTTCAGCAAAACGGCATCAACAATACTTCTTTTTTATCAACAATATACTTCTACATGTCTTAAGCTCAATGTCTTTGAAATTCTACAGACACAAACAGAATAATTCTGTTTCTCGAATGCTTTCACATGATTCAGACTCCAATATCATCTTACTGGGTTCTGCTTAACAAAACTAACTCCAAACCCAATTTGACAACTTACGGGTATGGGTTAGATCCGGTGTACACACCGGCTGATAAGTTCTTGGAGATGGAAATGAAGCAACCCAGATACGGATCCTACGCGGTCAGCAAGAGAGATATGGATAATCGAGTTTTCTTCCTTCTGATGTTCTTCCCTCTCCAGTGAGAACTTCCACTCTGAGAAGATTCTTCCGACGCCCTTTTCCTCAGACGTCTCCGTCAAACACAGAAGTAGGAGATAGATTGATTTCTGGAAATCCTATGATCGGAAAGAGTGGAGTGATGAATCTTGGGTGTAGAACATACTTCTTTTTTATAGTAGGAGATTCTGAGAAAGGGAGTAATGGTGGGATGTCTTCAATGATAAATACGTTATGGAGGGTAAGAAACAGGGTGAAGCATGGGGAAAAACTTCTTCCTATTGGCATAGTTATGAAGTTGATTGATAAGATGGTGCGTAACAAGCTGAGTATTTTGAGTACAAGAAAGGGTAGAGGCTGGGAAATGGCTCTTCAGTACTGGTTTAGTACAAGAGTGTGATTCTGGTTGTTTTTTTTGGCTGGTAACAGTTTGTAAATAGAAGGGTTGGGTTTATAAATATGAAAAGGAGACACTTGATGTAATAAGGGTTTTTTTTTTATGAAGAAAATTTAACATTCATTAAAAAAAAAATGATAAATCGTGGGATGAGTGGAGACCTAGCGTTAATACTTGCATTAAAGTCAATGATTGGATTTCTGAAGATTCCGTAAGTCCTATGGATATTTACTTCCGGTGGATGAACTCAAAAAAAAATGAAGAACACGAAGCCTATATGCCGGGTGAAAGAGATGAAGAATAAATGGCTACTAGGCTTGGGCCTCTAATTCCGAAGATTAACATGCAGCCCACATTTTTTCTGTTTAGATTTGAAACTGCAGAAGACATGTGTGATGACGAAATGAAATGAATTAATGACGTGGCATAGTTATAGGGATGAAAAGCCTACCTTATATATACAGATTATTTTATTTGATAATAGTTTATAAAAACCATAATTTATTTGTCACTTATTGTAAAACACATTAGTTTAAATTTACATACATTAAATGGTATTAAGTAATATGTACCTATTTTATTTCCCCGAGTGTGACGCAAAGCAAGTGGTCGTTTTGGCGCATTCATGTCTATACATAAGCAATGTATATTAGAATACAGACGTATAAATATACCAAGAATTTTGAGGTACGATGTATACTATGTGAGGGTGCTGAAGTTCGTTTTGATAGCAAGATGGCATTTCTCATGTTTCGTGCATTTTTTGTTCTCAATACTCAGAGTAAAAATTATTAATTTAGGAAGATATAGTGTAGGACAGTAGGAGAGATATATTGGAGTATTCTTACATACCGTAGAAATCACAATTATCACAGCCACCTATTAAATTACACTTTCTTGTCAGTTGATTTATGTATACGTACTGATAAAAATATGTCAATACAAAACATGTCAATACAAAACATGTATACTTACAGTCAAAGAGAGGCATTCATTGGTAAACATTGGATAACCTATGCTTATCTAAAGAGGAAGGATGGGATTAGGTTCAATATGATTCATGAGTTTAATTTGGCGCTGTTAGCAAATCAGTTATGGAGATTGGTTCAATACCCAGATTCACTGGTAGCTCGAGTCTTGAGAGGTTGGTATTATCGATCAAGCTCGCCATTGCGACAACTTACTGTCAGTAGCCCATCGTATGTGTGGACAAGTATATCAGCAGCACGAGAACTGTTAATGTTGGGGATCAGACAGAAAATACATTCGGGATATGAGGTAAGAGTGTGGGAGGATCCATGGATCCCCACCGATCCAGTGAGATCAGCGGCCCCATCTGCACCGGTTTTACATCCAAATATGCAAGTGAGTGACCTTATTAACCAAGAAACAAAGTCTTGAGATCCGAACCGGCTGGAGAACTACATAGATGCGGCTGATATACCACTTATAAGGAGCATGGCGATTAGTGCAACACATCGCAGAGACACGTATTGCTAGAGTTATACAAGAAATGGACAATTCACAGTCAAATCTGGATATTAGGTTGCACGAAATATACAGATGAAGGGGGAGGGAGATGTAGTTTGTGAAACCAGTTTCACCAAACTCCAAGCCCATGCTTGGAAGGTTAAGGCACCCCAGAAGATATGTCATCTTATGGGCAAATAATAACATGCCATGTGGCTGTTACAAGTATTCTGAACTATCGAGATATGAGATATGATAACCACTGTCCACGATGTGGAGAGCCATAAGAGTCAGTTTCATATGCAATCTTTCAGTGCCCACATGCAATGCAAGTTTGGGTCTTATCTTCTACGCCTTCCAGTCATACCTTTTTTCCATTACAAAGCACATATGTGAATATGGATTATTTCTTCTGGAGGAAAAATGCCATAGTGGAACCGGAAATGGACAGAGATCCTTATCTCTAGCTAATTTGGTATATTTGGAAGGCTCGAAATGATAAGCTGTTCCGAGGTATTGATAGAAACCCATTGGAGTTAGCCCGTTATGCAGAGAGTGCGTGCCAAACTTTCCAAGCAAATGAACAGATTACAGTGCCAGATCAAGAGAACATAGATATTGACAACCAGACCATAAGTCTAGGTGACATCTGTATGGTTGAAGGTTCTTGGACACCTACAACTCAATTCAATGAATGTGGATGGGTTTGGAAAGACGGTATGGGAAGTAGCCAGCTAATGGGTATGCATAATTTTGGTAGAATGGAATCTGCTTTGTATTCTGAGTTGGAAATACTGCGGTTGACAATGGAGAATATTCTTAAACATTTCCCATGTCAGAGCTTTGGGACGGATTGTAAGGCGTTAATAGCGATGCTTCGAGATCCTCACAGCTGGTCAAGTTTCTCAACGGAGTTAGAAAAGATCATGACGCTGCGGATTTGTTTTTCCAGATTTCAAGATCTTCTATATTTCTAGGACGCAAAATGGTGTTGCTGATTCTTTAGCTAGATCTGCTCGATCCTTTTATCGAGAATTATTGTATGTTGGTTGTTCTATTCCGGTCTGGCTTCCTAGACCACCTCAAGTTTGAGTAATAGATCAGCCATACGTTGTCAAAAAAAAATACTTACAGTCATAGAAATTTGTCTTCAATGAAGGTCGATCATTAATCATATGAAGTATAAACATACATAGCTTAGTATTATTCAAAAGAACATTATAATCCAACTATTAAATAAATTTGAGACTGAGAACACACCTTTTGGTTTGTTATGCGATCCTAGTGGATGTCTCTTTTCCTTTTTTGGGTGTATCCACCTAAATGTTGTTAGGGGAAAGTCAACAAATTTTTTTTTCAAAGATAGTTAGCTGTGTTGGAACTGTTTTTGGACAAATGACTATGGCCAATATTCCAAACGGAATTGGTGAATTCCTTGTTGTGATCACTATAATATAGTGTAATTATATGTCAAAAAAAATGTTTATATGAATGAGAAATGAAATTATAATATGGAATTATTTATAAAATATATATATTAGAATTAGGAGGTGAAGATCCTCTTATGTTTAAAATGGAGAAGCTGCAAATACTTTGGTGTATGGGGGAAAAATATATTTGGATTAATGAAATAAAGTTTATATTGGTAAATTCAAATATTTTAGCTAAATGATTATTCAAATAATCAAAGTACATGGTATCTTTTCCTCACGTATTGGAAACATCTTTGACTAACATCTTTGACTAACATCTTTGACTAATAATAAGTTTGATTTTGGATTCAATGTAACATACAAAGAATAAAAAATCAGGTCATGATATTATCATTATGAGATAATAAAAAACGCAATCTCCATTTAGTGCTGAATGAAGCATACGTTAAAATTTATGTGCTATATAAATACATGCTCTTCTCATTCTATAGAGACACATCCAAGAAAACAAAAAAATAATGCCTTGCTTATTTTTTGTGTCTGAGAGTATAACATAGATTCTAGGTTCGACATGTTTTGATTCCCAAGTGCTGCGAGATCGAAGATATAGGCGGTTGTATCCTGGGATTCTTCAAACATATCATACCAGCATACTACGGGCATTTAAAGGATTAAGGAAAGAGATCTTATTCTCGACTCTGATTCAATCATATTTCTTTTCCAACTACGGTATTATATTATTCTATTTTGATTCATATTATTTGTAATTTTTTGCTTTACCTATCAAATTTGCCTATCTTGTAAATTTGGTGCCTAGAGTCTTAATCCTTTAAAATTTCATATTGCCTTATTGCACTAATGAAATATTTGATTGTGAAGCAATTACATTACGATCGGTGCCGTAGATGGAGAGCTTAACGTCTTGGACATATTATGGTCTAACAACTTTGTTTTGCAGGACTTAAGTGTTTGCATGTTATATTCTGGAAATTTATTTGTTAAACGATCATGATTTTATTTTCCGTTTAATTTCCTGTCTGCTCATAAATTAGTATTGCTGTGAAAAGCTATTCCCGTACTTTTGTGGAAAAAGCAGAGTATTTAAGTTGTTTTGTTCAATAGTTCATATTGTTTATATTTTTTAATGGTTAAGCAGCTTTGTTAGATTTATTGTTAGTTTTCCTTGCACGAACTTTTTAGTGTCGTCTGCGGGATTATATATTTTCTTTATTTCTTACTTACCTTCAATATTTATTTTGGTTAAGGTTTTTATGGGAAAATAAAAATAATTGGATTTATTGGTTTTCTTTTATTGAATTAAAACGGGTTTAAATATTCCTAAAGAAAAAGAGTTTATTATTTTTAAGTCTAAGACCTGCATCTGTTTAGAATCTTGGTTTGGTTAATAATAGAGAATTACTTTACCGAGATCTTGTCGATTTGACTTATACAGTTTAGTTGAATTAATAATCAAATTTTTTGAAATGAGTCTCGTATAAGTATTTGTGCACTTGGAAATTACCCTTATTCAAAAACGCGTCCGAGTAGCCGCAAACGCGGCCGATAAAACGCTAAATGGAGGTCAACCGCCGCGAATTTGACCAAATCGGCGTAACTAATCGTCACTTAATTAAGCGACCGCACAATCATATTATGCGCTTTAAAATCGGATTAATACCCAATTAATTTTTTTCAATTAATTAAAGCTCTGACGAAATTATGGGCCCTGACTTAACTGAAGCCTGTGAAATTTTGGTGAGTGTCTCATATCTCATTTATACTACTTCAATTCGCCCACCCTTTTTACTATCTACCGATGTGGGAGGTACAAAATTAACATACTTCTTTTTGATTATTTTATTATTATTTATTTTCTTATTTTAGTGTTCTAAAACAAGATCGAAAAATTAGATTGGGTTTAAAATGAAAAATTGGATTGGGTTTAAAATGGGTTTACATACAGATCTGTATTATATATATTTTTATCTTCATAAACATGTATAATATTTATAAATATAAATTTTAGTGTTAATAATGTATATTTCTTAAACATGTATTATATAAATTTTTAGTATATGAATAAAATGTGGTATTATACATACACTATTGTATTATACATATAAAAGTATAAAAAATTCCGCCCTGCGTAATCTTTAATTTTTTTCCGATTTTCCAATAAATCGCTAGGTCTATGTGTACCGCACGCATAGCGCCTAACGCGTTTCCGAACAAGGGAAATTACTAAGTCTTATAATTCATTATGGCAAATATAATTGATTATTCAATTGTTTTGATCGTTAATGTACTTGATTTGTTTGATGAGTCATCTTATTTCGATCCGGTTTATCATGCTTTAAAAAATATTATTGGTTTGTCAAGAGACGTGTGGTATTAAAAATCTTGTTAGAGATTATAGCGATTGATACTGGTTTACTTGCTATTGGTTATTTCTCGCTGATTATTTATTCATCTGATTCTGTCGAATAATGTTATACGGCTTTGTTAAATTATTAGTCAAAACTGTTAACATGCGCTTCATTTAGGCCTGTTCAATCTGGTGTTCGGTCCGGTTTCGGTTCGGTTTTTTTTCGATTTTCGGTTATTCGGTTTATAAAAATTAGCTACCATATTGGAACCATATTTAATTTGGTTTGATTCGGTATTTATACTACCGATTTTCGGTTTATTCAGTTTTATACCAAATAACATTATTATTTGATTTGGTTTCATATTATATGAATTAAAAAAAACATATAGTCAAAACTATCATTTATTAAAATAATTCTATGTGTTCAAAAATATAAATATGTGAAATTAACAATAAACAAAACGGCCAACGATTCAGTTTTTTATAGCTTTTCTTATTTTCTCTTTGTTCTTCCAAATAAATTACATGGTACAATCTAATTTCACAATTTTTTACAACATGCAAAATCAAATTTAGATAATAGTTGAAGAAAAGAAAATAAAACTATTAAAATATATTTTCACAAGGAATAAAAAAGTAAAAAAAAAAAAAACTGTTCCAAGAGAATAGATGGTTATATAATGTATATATTTATATATTTTTTTGAGCGGTTTTGTTCGGTTTATTCAGTTTAATCGGTTATAAACCTAACCATATCCAAATCCTATGGTTTTTATAAAATCATATCCATTCGGTTTATATGGTATATACCAAATCCAAACATATTGTCTATTTCGGTTCGGTTTGGTTCGGTACGGTTCGGTATTACCATATTGAACAGCCCTAGCTTCATTGTATGAATTAATATATTTTGTATTTTATTTATTGCAAATAATTTTGATAGCTGGATAGTTATTGCTAGACTCATATAGTATTGGTAAACGTTAATGGAGCTTGATTCTAGAAATTGTTTTAATATCTGTTTGAGCTGATCGTGATCTAATATTGTCTTTGCATTTACTGAATTGTAACGTTTCAAACTTTAATTTTGATTTGCAATGAATTTATTTATATTCATATTTATTCAAATTGCAATAGAATATCTGATTATTGGTTTCTTAATTAGTATATTAATTCATTTTGTTTCTCTATGAACAGATTTGAATTCAATATGACTAGTGACAACCAAATGTTGATCGATGGGCAAGACAAGAATGCACCGGTCGATGCTGGAACCGTTGGTGGTGGTCTTAACGGAAATGGTTCAAGTGAGTCAACGCTCCAAACTTAGTTTTGAAGTTGTTTGCCACATGGAAACCAACCAGTGGCTGGTGCTATGAGCGTAGGACTGATGCCCGAAAAGTTTGATGGGAATGGGTTCAAAACTTGGCAACAAAAGATGCTATTAAACCGCATGCGCTTCATTGTATGAATTAATATATTCTGTATTTTAGTTATTGCAAAGAATTTTGATAGCTGGATAGTAATTGCTAGAATCATATAGTATTGGTAAACGTTAATGGAGCTTGATTCTACAAATTGTTTTAATATCTGTTTGAGCTGATTGTGATTTAAATTGTCTTTGCATGTACTGAATTGTAACGTTTCAAGCTTTAATTTTTGATTTGCAATGAATTTATTTATATTCATATTTATTCAAATTGCAATAAAATTTCTGATTATTGGTTTCTTAATTAGTATATTAATTCATTTTGTTTCTCTATGAACATATTTGAATTCAATATGACTAGTGACAACCAAATGTTGATCGATGGGCAAGACAAGAATGCACCGGTCGACGCTGGAAACCGCTGGTGGTGGTCTTATTAGAAATGGTTCAAGTGAGTCAATGCTCCAAACTCAGTATGGAAGTGGTTTGCGACATGGAAACCAACCAGTGCCTGGCGCTGTGAGCGTAGGACTGATGCATGAAAAGTTTGGTGGAAATGGGTTCAAAACTTGGCAACAAAAGATGCATTTCTTTTTGACCAATTTGAACTGGATAAGCATCTGAAAGAAGATGCACCCATCCCCCCCATCGGGTAACACAGATCCCATGGTTTTAGCCAGTGTGGACTCGTGGAACCATTCGGACTTTCTGTGCAAAGGTTGGATTTTAAGCCGCTTGATTAACCCATTGTATGCTGTATACAGAGGTGAAAGATTCCAGACAGATTTGGGCTGATTTGGGAAAGATATACAAGTCCGAGGAGGCTGGCAGTCAGAAATATGCTACGGCAAAATTTCTCAACTTCAAAACGGTTGATTCAAAACCCATCATGGAACAAATTGAAGCTTTTTAATTGATTACGCATGAGATAGCGGCTGAAGGGATGTCGATTTGTGAAATTTTTACAGTTAACTGCTTCATTGAGAAGCTCCCTCCTAGTTGGTTGGATTTCTAGAACTATCTCATTTATAAGCGTAAGGAAATTTCCTTTGAGGACTTGATTGTCAAGCTGCGAGTTGAATCCAGAAACCGTGAAGCCGATGCTGTTATCTTTCATAAGAATGATGCAAACTTAGCTGAGCACAAGAATAAGGGAAAAGGAAAAATTCCTCCAAAAGGCACCACAAGCTTTAAGAAACCAACGCAGCATTTGAAATTCTCTGGAACTTGCTACAAGTGTGGAAAAATGGGCCATAAAGCTGATGTTTATCGAAACAAGGCTGGCCCAAGCAATGACAAGGGGAAGTCTCAAGCTCATTTGACTGAAGATGACATGTGCGCTGTGGTCACAGAAGTCAACAATGTTGAAGACAACCCAAGAACTTGGTGGTATGACATAGGTGCTACCATTCATGTGTGCATTGATAAGGACATGTTTTCTACTTATCAAAAAAGCAAAGGTGAGGAGAAACTCTTGATGGGTAACACTGGATCATCCAAGATTGAATGAAAAGGTGAAGTGAAGCTTCAGCTGACCTCATGAAAAGAGATAACTCTTAAGAATGTAAAGCATGTGCCAGATATGACGAAGAATCTGATTTTCGGTTCACTTTTGAGCAAAGCTAGATTTGCTATAACTTGGGAAAAAGGTTTTTTGAAGGTGGACTGGTCAAAATGTGTGTTAGGACTGACCTACCTTAATATGTGTAAGGGTTGTTTCCATTTATTTCAATTCAATAAAGAATAATGCAGTTTTTTTTTCTTTTTTTGAATGAATTGTGTCAATAATTGTGTCTTGTGGAGAAAACAAATGAACATTTTGAGTTTAATCAAATAATCAAACAAATAATTAGAAAATAATAATCTTATATACTAAAAGAGAAGTCAGAACTTCACTTCATGTGTGATATTTTAGAATGGATCATCTAATATGACATTACATTATTCAATCATTAATAATATTCATTAGATTCACTAATAACATTTATTGGGCTTACTAGAAATTTTTATTGGGCTAATAAAAATTAGAAGTTCCATTAGATTTATAGATATTATAATAAAATACATGTTTAAATTAAACTTATATAACTTAATATTGTAATAGTATAAGTTAATTATTTATATATTTTGATGTTAACTTTAAAAATTATATAGTTTATTTTTAAAAATAACAAAATAATTATTTTCTAACAATAATTAATCTATACTATATAATAATTAATCATCATTTTCGATATACACACCTTATATAATATATACCAATTTAGATGTAAAAAATGTTTATATAAAAATAAATGAAAACAAATACTAGTGCGGTTGCGCGGGTTGAGATCTAGTTTCTAAGTTAATTTAGAAAATGTGGGGGGGGGGGAGGGTTAGTGATTATTACCACACATGTAATTCAGTTAGTAAATACTGAAAAGTTATAACTAAAATATTGACATATATTTTTATAAGTTATAGGCTACTTGTAACAATTAATCTCAATGGATTATATCCAATTATATGGCAACCTAGGATCCAATTATTAACGGTGTATCATGAGATTTAATTGTCATATCATCAAGAGGAGTGGGTAAGCCTGTGAATTAAGATGAGGTTTGGTGGTACCTCTACCTAACTGACTGGAGATCCTAAGAAATAGGTTCAAGGAGACAACTAAGTCAAACTAAATCTCCCCAAAGCACTGTAAGACTTCGGTCTATACTCAGTACCTATGATGATTAAACAGTGCTACATGTAAGGATTATAGATAAACATTTGCTTTTAATAATTTGTGTCCATATTTTTGAAATATGAATGGAGTAGTACATGATACTCCTCTAAACAAAACTAATGGCAAATCACCTTGTGAGTGTGAAATGTGGCCGTTTCTAGGAGAATGAAGGAAAGAATATATTCTATAAGTTCACTCATGATTAACCAGGACTGTTCAAGGCCAAAATGAACACAACCGAGAACCTAATCTATGAAAAAATGAAGCTGTGTTTTGGCTATTTTCTAGGTTTACACCAAAGCCCGGGAGGTTCAAGACATCATGGCCACCTTCTGGCCGAGTAAATCAGATAGCTATTAACAATGACTGGTTCAAGGCTGAAAAATTACTACCAACTCATCAGGCAGTGGATTTTTTTTTTTTATACTCTCAAAATTTGGTTTTATCAAGTCTTTTTGAGTCTAGTATTGTCTAGGTAGTTAAGTCTAGCAATTCGTCTAGTGTCTAGAGACATTTCGATTCATGTGGGGTTGGAACAGTTTTTTGGACAAATGGCTATGGCCAATATTCCAAATGGAATTGGTGAATTCCTTGTTGTGATCACTATAATATAGTGTAATTATATGTCAAAAACTATGTTTATTTAAATGCGAAATGAAATTCTAATATGAGATTATATTTATAAAATATCTATATTAGAATTAGGAGGTAAACATCCTCTTATGTTTAAAATGGAGAAGCTACAAACACTTTGGTGTATGAGGAAAAAAATATATTTGGGATTAATCAAATAAAGTTTATATTGGTAAACCCAAATACTTTAGCTAAATGATTATTCAAATAATCAAAGCACATGATATATTTTCTTCACGTATTGGAAACGTCTTTGACTAACATCTTTGACTAATAATGAGTTTGATTTTGGATTCAATGTTATAACATACAAAGAATAAAAAAATCAGGTCATGATATTTTCATTATGAGATAATAAAAAACACAATCTCCATTTAGTGCTGAATGAAGCACACGTTAAAATTTATGTGCTATATAAAGAAATGCTCTTCTCATTCTATGGAGAGACATCCAAGAAAACAAAACAATAAGCTAATTGTATCTTGAAAAAGAAAATCTCGATTTAGTTTTGAATGAACCAGTGCTTGTCATTGCTTGGACCAGCGTTGCTTCGACAAACATCAGCTTTATAGCCCACTTT
>CAKOAT010637376.1:161011-173941 GCA_932364175.1 Eruca vesicaria subsp. sativa
TCTTGAAAAAGAAAATCTCGATTTAGTTTTGAATGAACCAGTGCTTGTCATTGCTTGGACCAGCGTTGCTTCGACAAACATCAGCTTTATAGCCCACTTTTCCACACTTGTAGCAGGTTTCACAGAATTTCAAATGATGTGTTGGCTTCTTAAAGCTTGTGGTGCCTTTTGGAGGAATTTTTCCTTTTCCCTTATTCTTCTGCTCGACCAAGTTTGCATCATTCTTATGAATGAGAACAGCACCGGCTTCACGGTTTCTGGATTCAACACGCAGCTTGACAATCAAGTCCTCAAGGGAAATTGCCTTACGCTTATGAGTGAGATAGTTATTGAAATCCAACCAGCTAGGAGGGAGCTTCTCAATGAAACAGTTGGCTGTGAAAATTTCACAAAATGACATCTCTTCAGCCATTATCTCATGTGTAATTAATTGCAAAGCTTCAACTTGTTCCTTGATGGGTTTTGAATCCACCATTTTGAAGTTGAGAAATTTTGCCGTGGCATATTTCTGACAGCCAGCATCCTCGGACTTGTATTTCTTTCCCAAAGCACTGTAAGACTTCGGTCTATACCCAGTTCCTATGATGATTAAACAATGCTACATGTAAGGAGTACATGTTGTAACATACAAAGAATAAAAAATCAGGTCATGATATTATCATTATGAGATAATAAAAAACGCAATCTTCATTTAGTGTTGAATGAAGCACACGTTAAAATCTATGTGCTATATAAAGACATGCTCTTTTCACAGCGCCAATCACATCAATAACCTACCGGTGGATGTGGAGGCAGTTTCTCCCACAGTGAGGGGTTAGGATCGGTGCGCTGCAGCACTGTGAGCTTCCACGGGATGGATTGTCACAAGCTGTACATAATTGTCTTAACAAAGCTTTGATTTAATATATAGTAGTATCATAACTGATTAAGTTATAGTAAGAATAATCTTAAATTTTATAACCACTAGAGGCCGAACCCCACCCCGTGCAAGCGCGGAGATTTTTACTTTTGTTGATATATATGTCTTCCCATAAGCCTTTCATGTAGCTTGAGTGATGAGGTAGTTGTATTTTATTGCTTTGCTTGTATAATTTAGTATGTGTTGGAAGGTTTCATTTATATAGAAACAGCTGATGCGGCTATGATGCCTTGCCTTCTTGGTCAAGCGAGTTTAGTGAAAACGCCTTGGCTTCTTGATCAAGTGAGTTTAGTGAAACACACATTAAAGCTAATGATATTAATACTTATTTAGAAGTCATCGTAACTTATAAATATTTCAACGTCTGTTATCTAGAGTGGAAGGGTTAAAGGTCTCAATAAATCTATGGTGTGTTTGATAATTATTCTTGTTTTAATCGGGAATATATTTCATCAAATATGAATTTTAAAAGTTCATACTATTCTGAAATGGCTTTATTTGTCAAAATAATGTAATTGTACAAAAACATAAAAAAAAAATATATATATATATATAATATTATTTGAGAAGTCAGTTTCCTTCGTGTCGCGCTTACATTAACTCTCGCGATAGTTGATTACATAGATACCCTTAATAAATTGTTAGATTTTAAGATTATTATTAATTTTTATTTATTTTCCTTTTTACCTTTTTCCAAATAACATATATAATAAAAAAGAAATATTTATAAAGTTTTAAAAAAAATTTAAAAACGAAAATATATGTATATAATATGAGTTTAATAAAAAAAAGAAAGTTCACAAAATAGTAATACCTCCATTAATATATATTTTTAAATAACATAAATATATTTTCAGAATAATGAAAATATATATGTTCATGAACATTCAAAATTTATCAGTTACACTTTATTTCTACTATTTTTTTAGAAATCAACATATAATTTGATAAATATTATGAAATATATGTATATTTAAGCGATAAATCTTTATAATATTATTTGAGAAATCACTTTTTTTATGTGTCACGCTCACGTTAACTCTCACGCTGGTTGATTACTATGAGACCTCTAATGAATTAAAAAATACATTTACATATTATTATTTCTTTTAAAAAAATTCCAAATAACAATATAAAATAAAAAAGGAAACATTTATAAAGTTTACAAAAATATTTAAAAACGAAAATATAAGTATATATAAATATGGTTTCATAAAAAAAAGAAAGTTCACAAAATAGTAATATTTAATTTAAATATATTTTAAATAACATAAAATATACTTTTGAAGTAATAAAATACTTTATATTTATATTTTCTTAGATGAAAAACAATATTTGTATATAATGTGATTCCATAAAAAAACTTACACAACTAATCTTGATAGTAGAAAAATAAATCATGTTAAACAATAAATATATATATTTTCAAAGTAATTATTTTTTTGTATATATCTATTTATTTTATTAGATGATTACATAAAATAATTAAGTGACATAAACTGATATATGTTTAATTGACAATTTTTTTTATAATTAGTATTCTTGAAATATTTTTTTTTTTAATTTTTAGTATATATATTTGACTATAATATCTTACAATTACAGCAAAACATATAAATTATAATTTACTTATATAATATAATTTCTCAAAACAATACTTGCATGTTGTTCGATCAGAGATAGCGGATATCATGAGGGCCCAACAAAATGATGGATGGCAATTCTTTGTGAAAGGTGGCAAAATGGATTGTGTTGTTGATTTGGAACATGGAAAGTGTGATTGTGGTGTCTATGCAGTGGAGAAAATACCTTGCTCTCATGCTATAGCGGCTGGAACACATGCTGGTTTGCATATCTCCACACTTGTATGTCCAGTGTACTCAAAGAATTATTTGTTTGCAGGATACTTAGAGAATATATATCCTTGTATTCGACAAAAAGTTGAAAAACACTCATGCTTTCCTCTGGATGTAAAGCGTGGTCCGAGGAGACTGAAGAAATCAAGATGGCAATCGTGGTTGGAGCTATCCAAGATGAGAGGATGCAAACCCCGGAAGCAACACATGGTTTATAGATGCTTAGTATGCAGAGAAACTGGTCATACGAAAACACAATGTAAAGAATGACGTGGACGACCTTAAAATAAGTCATCCAGATGACCTTCAGTTAAGTCGTCCAGACGTGGACGACCTTCAAGTAAGTTTTCTAGACGTGGACGACCTTCAAGTAAGTCGTCCAGGGTTTATTCTTCCAGCAGACTTTAAAGTTAGTCGTCCAGTGATTAGAATTTGTGTTATGAATCTATGTATTAAGATTTTGTGTTATGAATCTATGTAATAAGAATTTGTGTTATGGATTTATGCATTAAGAAAACTGGCAAGAAAAGACTTCTCAGATGACTTACAATTAAGTCATCTGGCAAGTCTTCTAGCTGGACGACTTATAGTTAAGTCGTCTGCTAAGTCGTCCAGCTGAATGACTTAGTAGAAGGCTTATAGTTAAGTCGCCTGGACAGTCTTTCCACACGACTTAATTATAAGTCTTCTACTAAGCCGTTCACCTGGAATACTTACCAGATGACTTAATTATAAGTCTTCTACTAAGTCGTCCAGGGTTTAGTATTAAGAATAAGTGTGTTATGAATATATGTATTAAGAATGTGTTAAGAAATTGCACTACCAAATTTAAGAAGGTCTTTTATCCGAAAGGTTCTATCGTACTTATAGTTAAGTCACTACACAAAAGACTTTCCATCCGACTTATAGTTAAGTCGTCCAACATTCCAGATGACTTAACTGTAAATCTTCTGCGAAATCTTCTGTGCAGAAGATAGGTTACAAAAAACAATATCTTACCTAGTGGGAATACAAACATCAGCCTAATCTTAAAATACATCAACACATCAAGTGGGAATACAAACATCATACAAAACAATCCAACCTAGCCTGTTTATCACCCCTCATAAGCACCTATGCTCTCATCATTGTCCACGTTTTCCAACTCATGCTGGTTAGGAAGCTCTTTAAATAAATCCACCGCCATCGTATCCCTTATACTCTTCCTGTGGGTCTTAGCAAATTCTTTTTGATTAAATGGAATCCCAAGAGCATGAATTTCAATGTACCTTAGAGTGTACACGCCACAATCACCAGAT
The DNA here is from genome assembly GCA_932364175.1 of Eruca vesicaria subsp. sativa. Lineage (NCBI taxonomy): Eukaryota > Viridiplantae > Streptophyta > Magnoliopsida > Brassicales > Brassicaceae > Eruca > Eruca vesicaria. The sequence continues at coordinate 165,085 of CAKOAT010637376.1, forward strand.
CGGGTTTGAGGTATAATGGTCGGACGGGAATATGTGAATGGCTCCAGGGTGTATTGGGCATGTTGTGCATCAGAGGTAGCGCACTCAGCAAGTAGATAAGTGACCATGTAGAGAAAAAGATCTATTACCACTTTGAGTTCAGATTCAGAGATAGAGGAAGGAATGCTGTCCCAGACGACTATGTGTCTCTCAGGGATCGATATCCACATAGCAATCCAATGAAAATCTTTGTAGTTCATTGGTGCATATATATCATCAATATCCACCCCCCCCCCAAACTTTTCCGATCGGCAAAATTATGGTATAATGCTTGAATAATAATTGCACGCTCCACCAGAGAGTCTTCTTCCTAAACTGTTGTGATCAGGCTCCGTGTCCTTAAAATCCTTGTAGTTGAATCTCCATTGCTGAGCAAAGAGATGATCAAGGAAGCACATCCTCTCGCTCCTGAAATGTTGTGGCTTAGCATCGTACCTCTTCCTCAGCATATTAACCCAAGCACCAATATGATGCATTTAAAATAATACAAGTCAGAAGATATCAGACGACTTACCAGACGACTTAATGGTAAGTCGTCTACAAAGAACACTTACCAGACGACTTAATGGTAAGTAGTTTACAATGAAGACTTACCAGACGACTTACTGGTAGAATACATAAGTCATAGCAGAAGACTTACACAGTCATCCAGCCAAGATAAGGAGGTCCGGAGTGTGTTATACCACTTAGTTGGTGCTGTATGTGGTTTTTTTTCGAGAGGTGTTTTATAATGACTGCAAACACAAAATGTTGCAATCAATTTTTTTTGTAGACTAAAGCAAGCTATTATGGGAAAAGCAATCATTTACGGATCAGTTTTCCACCACTCAGCGAGCTCTTTCGACTTGTTCTTGTCAATTGGTGCAAAAGGATTATAGCATGGACAAAGCTTTTTTTTTGTTTGGCATGATCACTTTGGCCGTGCTGTTTGCCGCATAAGGAGATTTTTTTGAGGCCGCAAGTTTCCTTGTTCGATCACTCGTTGCACGCGTAACTTTCAAAGCAGCATCCCTCTTTTCATGATATCTATCATCCTCCTTCTGTATCCGAAATAGTGGGTGCTTGTTTTTCCAATATAACAAGGCTCGATTCTGGAGGTTTATCCTTGTGCAACCTCGAAACTATACTCATCTCTTTCGAGGAACTAGCATCTTCGGACACATTTGGAGCTTTACCCTCCAACAAGCTCTTCCTTCCCGAGTTCGCCTCATTAACACTTCCACTCTACAATGTACAAGATGGGTTTATGCAATATTAACCAAAACAAAACAACCACACTATAAACAACAATTCATTCAAACAAGCACATGTTCTGACATACAAGAAACAAAGCAAATCCAACATTCAGTTCTTACTCTTAAGACTTTGTCTAGTCAATTTGTTGTTGGGAGAGGATGCTTTACTAACCCCAGGTTCATGTGTTTTAGGTTGAGAGCTAGTGTTTTGAGATGATGCCCCTTTCCCATTTTTGGTGATACCAATGATCTTCTCCACAGCTTCCACCCTTTCAGACAAATGCTTGATCTCCTTAAGGCACGTCCCAAACCATTCCCTCATGGCATCGAGTACGCCTTTCAAAGAATCCTTCAACATACTTTCAATATCCTCTTTGGTCAGCCACCAACAGTGGTAGTCACCTCGGGAAGAGCCTCTGTAGGAACCTCTTCTTGTGGGGCTGCAGCCTCTTCACTAGCCTCTTTACGAGCTTTCTTAAGAGGTATTGGACTGTCTTCCTTCACCAGAACTATCGCTTTCTTCGTTGGACTCAAAACTGCCGGCTTTTTATTGACCCAAGTATCGGTGACTTTCCAGCAACCCATGGTCCACTTCCACGTCTCTGATTATACATGAGTTTAATTATGTTCTCGCGGCCGGGTCCTCAACATCAGAGTTCCATTGTGGAAACATTTCACCAATGTTCTTCTCAATAAAGTTGATCACCCTAGTCTGCAGCAAATAGAAGATATGAACTTAGATATTTGACGAATTAAGAAAGATGTAAAGAAAAGACTTAGTACATGACTTAATAATAAGTCGTCTGGAAAGTCTTCCATCTGGAAAACTTAGCAGACGACTCAATAATAAGTCATCTGGGAAGTCTTCCAGCTGGACGACTTAGCAGACAACTTAATATTAAGTCGTCTGATTAGTCTTCCCGGACGACTTAATTATAAGTCTTCTACTAAGTCATCTAGCTGGAAGACTTTCCATACGACTTAATTATAAGTCCTTTACTAAGTCGTGTAGTTGGAAGACTTTCCAGATGACTTAATCATAAGCGAGGTCTTTTGGATTGAAGTAAATACTTGTCTACAGATAGCTTATGTAAAGCATCTGCGTCCTTTGCCACCCTTGTAAGCCATTATCAGTGGAGACGGTCTGTTTGGTATGGGATTACCATAATTAGCACCCAATTCCGGCAGAGATGTGTACACCCAGACCTGGAGATCTTGTATAAACCCATCAACAGTGTATCAACCCGAAATATCTTTGCCCTTCACAGATTCCATCAGCACCTTAAACGCGGCTCTCCCCCATGGATAATTCTCAAACCGTTCTAACTCCATCACTAGCCTTGCCAGACTAACCCGTGTAGGGGTTGAATACTTTCTCCCTTCAATGTACCCAGTGAAGATGGCAAAGTACCCGAGATGCTTGTGATCATCCCGATACCACCCTTCGCATCTCTCAAATGCTGTTATTATCTGTTCAGTAGTTGGCCCAGCTTCGACATGAACTCCCAACAACTCCTAGAAACAAGCCAACTCCTTTGTAACAACACAATTTGGTCTCTCAAGGTCCTCGATGTACTCGCAGTTTAGACCAGTGAGGTTTTCAAACTCTAACAGTGAAAACCTCAAAGGTTGTGGACCAACGAGACTCCACAGCTCATACTTCTTCTTTATGTCAAGCTGGAAACCGAGCATATAGTGAACCAGCCTTGAAGCCCAAGCAAATCCCAGCTCTTGGAACTTGATGAAAACTCTCAACTTAGACTCCTTCATTTCTTCATATTCGTCATCATGAAGAGCATTCCTTAAAGCAGTATGCAACTTCAAATATGTATGATATGAAATGCTATAAAATGCGGGGGGCTCTTGCCCTACTGTATGTATCGTACAGGGGAATTCTGGAATACCCATTTTTCTGCAAAACAATCAAAGACAACCATCTCAAACACACAACCATCCAGTATAACATTTTAATTATAAGTCTGCAAGACTTTCTAGCCGACTTATAATTAAGTCGTCTGGCAAGTCTTCCAGTTGAAATACTTATATTTAAGTCGTCTGGAAAGTCTTCCAGCTAGAAAAATTTCCAGACGACTTAATTATAAGTCTTCCAAGACTTTCAGTAGAACAATGTAAATCCGACCTGAAAATTCGGAGAAGATATAGCCGCCTTCGACACAGCAGTTATAGATCTGCAAAAATAGATGTGAAAAAAGCGCGATGAGAAAGACGGTGAGAATGAGTATAGATACAACCTAAGTCATTAATAGGTAGATACAACATTTTATGTTCATCTTTTCCTCAATCAATCACTCGACACTAAGAGATATAACTTACCGGTGGCGGAGTTCAACAAAACGCCTCTAAGAGAAACGGCGCTAGGGTTTATAGAGAAACGGCACTAGGGTTTCCTATCAGATCTGAAATAGAGGAAGCGGCGGTGAGAACGGTGGTGATAATGACGGTGATAATGGCGGAGAGATAACTAGCAGTGTGAATGATGGATTAGAGAGATTCGACGGAAATTACCTTTGAGAGAAACAGCGTTAGGGTTGTCTGAATTTCGCGAAAAATTTAGTAAAAAAATATCTTATATATGTCCGGTAAATAATCCGGTTAGGTTTAAAAGTAAATTGGTAAAATTAAAGGTTCTGTCCAGTTTGTACGACTTATTAGTAAGTCGTCTGTTGAATACTATACATGCCGTAAATATATTTACCAGACGACTTAATAGTAAGTCGTCCAGACCCTAAACCCTAACCTCTAAACTAAATTGACTAAATTAACTAACTAACCACTTTGTAAAATAAAATTATACTTAAATAGTGTTTACAATACACAGAAATAAACACACTTAGGTAAATTCTAATTTTTTTAAAAAAACATTTATGCTTTCCAAAATCTAACTCTAAGAAACACATACAATACTACAACATATGTTGGCAAAATCTAAACCAAAGATTATCATGACTCACTGCTTTCACTCATCTATGTTAAAAATAGTTAAATTTTGCTATATCTTAATTTATATCTCTTAAAACATATGTTAATTACATGATTTCAATTTTTCACTTATCTCTTAAAAATCAATTAATTTTAAGAATAACTATACTAGACGACTTTCAAGTAAGTCATCTTCTGGACAAAATAGTTGCGGGGGTTAGAAACGTAAAAAGAAATTGGGTTTTTTGTTTGTTCAGAAGGGGATGGTTGTAATTTCAATATCCTTTTAGGTTATTTTTGCATTTGATTCAAGTTTGAGTTTACTTTTGCATTTGAAACCAAGTTGTGAGTCATATTTGGCAAATTTTCCCTAAGTAAACATAACCACAAGCAAAATAGTTTATAACCAATGTCTTAAAATGAAGCAAAGTCAAAATCCATAAATGAAGGAAGAAAAGCAAAGTCTTTAAGAAAACAAAACCAGTTCTGAAGATTATTAGCCACATTTGGCACACTTCACCGATCCTGATTCAACCCCATCAGAACTCCTTTTGACCTTCTCAGCTGCAGAATCCTCCATCGCATCGTCAGCTCCTTGATCCATATTTTCTCCTAAGCTGCCTTCAGCCTCTGGAACTTCAAGAGGGAGCAAATTTGTCACAGTTAAAACTTGAGTCTGCCGGTCAAATTGTGGGTTGAGACCTTCACAATGAACTTCTTTGTCTTGCCAATAGTATCAACCAGAGCTTGAGTCACATGAACTAAGTGATCATCTCCTACACTTTCGTTAGCCTAACACACGTTTAAACGTCGTCAGAAAACATATTAAATATTTAGGAAGAATTTCATATGTAGACCAAGGTTAAAAATTATCTCGTAGTACTCTCAACTAACTCGTATGCTTTCTCCCAGTCAACTCTCTAACTCGTACGCTTTCTTCCCAGCCAACTCCTGGCCAGAATCACCAAGGAGAACAAATACGGCTGTTCACTGTGGTCATAAATAGAGATCTTCGAGAGGTACCTGAGACATTAAAATTCATTGTAAGGAAAGTTTGCTTAGAATTTAAAATAAAACAATTTTCTGTGCCACACCAACAATTTCACTCTTCCCACATTTTTTACACATAACACACACAGCAGAAAATCTAATACCACCCAGAACCGTGCACAACATCATCAATAGTGGCTTTGCACTCAAACTAAGCAACCTGCAAAAAAGTTTAATAAATCAATGAGATAGAGTATCTTATTGAATGTGTTAGACAATGGGAATAAACTACCCTAGCATCTGCCAGCTTCATATAGGAGAAGAGATCCTCTAGGGTCACTATCTCAGTCTTAGTGACCACATCTTCTTAAAATCGGTTAGCAACATCAAGATTCGAGTTCAGCCTGAAGAAAATAAAACCAAATATTATAATACTGGAGCATGTCAATTTATATTTGAATACATGAATCATTCAGCCTTACCAACTGAGATAATACCGGGTTTCTTCGACATCGCTGTCCATAAACCCGTGAAGGTGTCATAGTAGATAGAGATAGGGCGCCTATATTAGAAGCAATGTCATAATGCGGAAGAAAGAAAAACCAAAGTAATATTTACTAATATCTAACACAATCAGATATAATTCCCTAAAAATAATATTGTAACTTCCTAAAATAGTAAGCTAAAACTGCCATTACAAACCTCCAAACCGTTTGGGGTTTAACGCGGTGACCAAGATAACCTTTGAAGTGCTTCCAGATGCTTTAAAGTTCTCACTGAAGTCAGACGCAGTCTTGTCCCATAGGTACAGCTTCATTACGAGACCGCTGTAACGACCCAAACTCATGTGGTTAGATAAACCATATATGAATATGGAAGTAGATATAAAACAGCTTGAAGCTATCTCAGCTTCATCAAGCACAAGATTCTCATTGAGAATCTGCCCATTCACAAGCTTGATGTGGCTAATATAATCTGCAAGAGTAACCAAACCACGATCATAGTCAAACAATCATGCAAATACTAAAGCAACTGGAAACATAATATGTGAGATTAAATTAAATTACCCAAGATACATGACCTAAATATCTATCTCTGTTTCAAACCATCATCATGACTGCCTAATTATTAATATACTAATCTAATGAAACAAAACATTTCAGATTAGTGTAACCAGTATCCAATACAAACAACGGTGGGGAACAATTGTACGATCTTACCATAGAGATCCCCTCTTAAGCCACACGCAGCTTCCAATTCCTTGTATCCATGGAACCAAAACCGGTCCTCAGGAAAATGAACCGAACTGTCCTCTAGAACAGAGAGGACAGAGTTTCAAGAGAAGGTAATAGTGGCAATTGGGTCAGCTACCCGGTACAAATTCTTGTTCTTCGAGCCAAAAAACTTGTTAAATCTGTAAGTAGCACCAGCTCTCAAACGTGGCAAATAAGTCTCAACCCTTCCATGTGGGATGAAGCCTTGAATAACAGTCTCTTGTTGAAACGTTTAAGAGACAATATTAGAGAAGCTAGACATTAGATTTGTAATAAATAAAATAAAAAATTAAGATATGTAAGCTGCAAGTTACAATAACGATTTTACCATAACGCTGCTAACAACAGTTAATGTCTAATCTAATACATTTTGATTTGTTGCCAAAATAATAATAACTATTAGCATGTTAGATTTTTCTAGGTAATAAGACTTGCATAGCAAATAGCTAAACCAACCTAAACCGTTTAACTATCTCAGCCTTCCTGAATTGTGATCATGATGATCATATATCTGACTATGATTTCTTAGGATCTTGACAAAATAAAAATTTAAAATTGAACATTTAAATTATATCGAGTTATACCTCATCATCGATGAGCAGCATCTCGAGGCCAATCAAAACCTTCGTCTGAGCATTCCGCGCCTCCCAAAAGTGCATCAAACGAAACCTCACCTCACCTTCATGGGGGCCCAATGTCACGTCTTTGAAAGACATCAGTTCCCCAACGTTGCCTAAGGAGACAGCGGCTTTCCCCCTAACGCCGGTAGAGAGGACGAAACACATCGGTTTTAGGGCTAGGTTTGTTCAGACTGGAGGAGGAGATCGGAGCGTTGCCTGTTGCTTTCATCGGATTCTGATCACCGGAAAACTACATGCAATATATTATCGATAAGAGAAAAGAAATTTTGATGGGGGAAATACAATCCGATTATGAGACTTATATAGAATCTCATTTCGAGAAAGTGAAAGGATCCCATTAAAGAGATGAAAGGGAGTGGAGAAGTGGAGGGTTTACTGATGAGATTGAGAAACGGAAATGGGAAAGAAGGAGGGTAAAGGGGTAACGATCTGTCGAGGCGAAACTCAGGAATCACAGCTTAGGGAAAAGGGATGCACATGAAAGGGGATTAGGACAAAATAGGCGGCGAAGAAAACGACGTCATTTGTACAAATGGGTTTTGTTTTGGGCTTAAGTTTTTCAAAAAAATAACGAGCATGCACCAAATTTAACCCAACAAAAATTTGCATCTGACGTGGCGAAACTTTTTAATCTGATTGGTTGAATATATTTGCACTTGTGGATGGCTTCTCCAAGTCTCATATTTCCCTTTTATTACCTGTGTGATTCATAAATATTTATAAATTAGGTGTTTTGCCCGCATTTGTGGGCATAATTCTCTTATGAATATTTAGTAGTTGATGATTCATTAATTTATTACTTATGTTTTCAAAAAGTACAAATCAAACGTCAAATAATTATAAAAGACAAAACTCAAACATCAGAAACATTTTAAAAAAATATATTTCTATAATTATTTTGCTTAATTTATATTTAATTATAATATTTATACAAATATTTATACTTAATTTATATTTAATTATATTTTATATATATTTTAATTTTAAATTTTATAATAGAAAAACATATTTTAAAAATAACAATATAGTGCATAAATTATTTATTTTCTGAAAATATAAATAGGATAATTTTTTTTTAATTATATAATAATTATATAAGATTATAGAAATGATGACATATATTGAAAATTACTTAAAATCATGGAGAGCTTAATAACTTAGCAAATTTACTTCTTAAATAATTTTGCTTGAGTGGTGATTTTTATTTAACTAATAATAGATAAGTTTTCTATTTTACTTTTAAATTATATAATATAAAATATATTTTCAAGATGACAACATAATAGATAAGAATTATAGAATAACTACAATTTTTTATGGGAAAATTGCCAAATATGACTCAAAACTTGATTTGAAATGCAAAAGTAAACCAAAACTTGAATCAAATGCAAAACTAACTTAAAAGGCTGTTGAAATTACAACCAACCCCTTGTGAACAAACAAAAAAAGAGTTTTTTTTTTACGTTTTTAGCCCTCGCAAGTCGTCTGGGACAGTTTTTCTTAAAAATAATTTAAAAATTGTGTAATAAATATTTTGACAAATGAAAAATTGGAATTATGTAATTAACATATGTCTTAAGAGATATAAATTAATATATAACAAAAGTCAGTTGTTTTCAGCATAGATGAGTGAAAGTAGTGAGTCATGATATTCTTTGGTTTAGGTTTCACCAACATATGTTGTAGTATTGTATGTGTTTCTTAGGGTTAGATTTTTGAAAGCATAAATGTTTTTTTG
>CAKOAT010638487.1:1965-116246 GCA_932364175.1 Eruca vesicaria subsp. sativa
CTTCCTCCATTCGGATGAAGTTGTGTGAGCGGGCTATGGCATCCTGGAGCGTTGTGGAGGTGCTTCGGTATAGGTCCTCTCGGAACTTGGAATCGAGATGGAGGGTGTTCATGAGAGCGTCGACGGCTATATGGTCAGGGATGTCGATCTTTGAGACGATCGACTTGAAGCGCTCCATGAAGTCACGAAGACTTTGGTCCTTAGTCTGCTTCAGGTTCCACAAACTGGAGGCTGTTGCTTCGCGCTTAGTGAACATGATATAGGTCTTGAGGAAAGCCGACGAAAGCTCTCTGAAGCTGCTGATGGAGTTCTCCTTGAGACCTGAGAACCAGGTCAAGGCTTGGTCGTGGAGTGTTTCTACGAACAGCTGACAGTACGCGGCGTCTCTTTCGTCGTTGGGTAGTCGCGCTCGAGCCATCGCGATGTTGAAAGCAGTCATATGCTCCACAGGGTCGCCTCCAGGTTTGTACTGTGGGACGCGTAACTTCTCGATCTTGCGGAAGTTCACGCTAGTCAGCGTACTGGTGAATGGAGTACGCTCGGTTGAGGCGAGAACACTCTCGATCTGTGGAGCGGCGCTAGTAACCTTGTGAATCGTGGAACTCATCTGTTGGAGGTTCAGTTTGAGCTCGGCGATTTCACGGACAGTGGTGAGATCTGGGCCGACTTGAGCCGCCTCTGCGGTATGCGGCTCGTTGGGTTCCGACTCTTCGGAGGCATGGTCGGCTACCGGCGCTGTCGGGTTAGTGTGGAAGAGATGACGTCGGAACGGTTGAGAGTTACTCGTCTGTCCGCCGGGAGCTGCTGTTAACGCTGCTACGAGTGCGGCGAGTTGAGCTTGAGTCTCCTTTTGTATTTCGTCTTGTCTGGCGAAACGCGCCATGACGGAGCTCATGAAGTCGGGAGGAAGAGGTGTTTCGGGCATGGGAGTCTGAGTCGGCTCCTCGCCGGCGGTCCCGGAGACGGTTCCGTCGTCAGGCATGTCTAGATCTGATAACGTTGCTTTGTTCAGAGCCCCACGGTGGGCGCCAAATTGTTTGAGGTGAAAATGGTTTGAACAATATAAAGAGAGATGAGGGCGAACAAAGACGTTTTATTAGATCTGAGCAAGAGTTACAAAGAGAAGAGTACAAGGGCGGACTAGCCGGAAATACGATTCAGCGGGTAAACGGAAGGTGACTAAACCGTCAGGTGAGTAAACAGGGTAAGCGGCTAAGTAGGATGGTGAGTAAANTGTTCCTATTGGGCTTGTTTAGCGTATCCGGGTAAACCGTCTTTTCCTTAACCCTCTGGGACGCTCTTCGTTATGCTTCTAAACGCGCCGTCATGCCAAGCCGCTTCCAGTAAGGTTAATGGGCCGAATATGCTATTGTGTCGGGCTAAATTCTCCCATTCGATGGGCCTTGCGGAGGAGTGTAATCCATCTCCCACAACCAGTTTGGTGGTCGGCATAACCAGAACCAACCGAAATTATGGCCTTGAGGTACGGAAGGAGCGGATGATGATGACGAACGAGAATGAGATAAGAAACTTTATGTGGAGCTTTCATCTTGTTTCTTGTGATAGAAGCAAATATTTTTGTATACATTATATTGTTAAAGAGTTTGTGGTGATGATGAGGTTCATAAAAGTGATTATATATGCAGACGAAGGGCCTTGGTATAATAAGTGAGTGCCCAGAGAGTGAAAATGTTCCTATAGGTTGGATAATGTAGCAACAAATTCATCTTGAACACTCCCATTATTTCCTGCATATTTTTGTCAGAAATTTGTCATACATACGAGCAATGCACTGTGGAATATGATTAAACAAAAAGAAAAGAAAAGGCACAAAAAACAAAAGTCACACCTGTTGTGGGAAATCACCGTTCTCCAGCTGTGAATTAATCAACACCTTAGCAGCGCGATGAACCGGTCTTGGATCCCTCTCCATCTGAAAATAACATTATATCTATTTTTTAAAAAACTATAGAAACTAAGTGTGCAGAAAATATATTCCATATTAATGATGTTTGAGTTTCACTAACCTGACCACCCATAATTAGACCCATCATTGCTTGTGCTGTATTCACAACATTCGTCTTGTTTCCTTCCAAAGGAGTATATTTCTGTATTCCACCGTACCATTAATTAAGTCAGAATATATAATCTCACTTTTTTTAGGCCAACACATTATACATGTACTCTTTTTTTTTTTGTGCACAACAGATACTCTTTTCTTTGTTGGCATTTTATTAAGAAGAAGACTAGGAGTTTGAGAGATTTTTATGTTTGTTTTTTCTTTACCTTATTGGGGCAAGAGAGATAGCTCTCACCCCATCCACCTTCTGCATTTTGTGTATGTAGAAGGAACTGAACCGCTCTACGGATAGCATCACAGTTACTGTAAGTCTTGCCTGCGGCAACGAGACCACGGACCGCATTTAAGGTCCCAAAGATAAAGCACACGCCCCAGTTTCCATACCATGAACCATCTGGCATTTGGAAACTCTCAATGTATTTTATGCCCTTTCTTATAAAACTCTCCACTTCTTCTTTTCTGTGGCCTGGAAACATTTCCAAGAACCGAACCAGCGCTACTATTGCGGACCCTGTACATTCAAGATACCTAAAAGATGTCGAATATAACAAAACAGTTCAGTTTTTTTTCAAGTAAAGCCCCGACCCAATTTTTTTCTAAATTAGAAGAAATATGTAAGAGTTTACTCTATCTCGACGACTGTGTCTTCCGCAAACTCCACGGGACTCAGCCACTACATTAATACAAACTGCACTTTGAGCACATTTCCAACAAAAAATATAATATAAAGACAAATAAATAGGTAAGTAGCATAACCTCAAGCCAGGTATTCCCACGAGCAGGCTCCCACACAGCTAAACCTCCATTCTTGCTCTGCCATGTTAACATTATTATGAGAGAGCTGTGACTTAAACTTAACTCGATGGGTCCAAATCTAAGACTAACAGATTTATTTTCAAAAAAGTAGGGAGCTGTTAGCCTGGTACCTGAAAGCATAGAAGCAAATTAACGGCATCGTACAGCTTCTCTGCATCCATTTTCTCACCCAACATTGTCATGCTCTCAAAGATTAGGCAGCACTGATGATGATGTCATTGTCAATATTCAGTATACGTATATTCCTTATTTTTACATCTAACATGATGGTCATAATTAAACGAGCCCACTTCTTTCACAACACTTTTTTTCTTTTTCTTACCTCTAGACTCTCAGCAGTGCAGTCAGAAACAGCCCATCCTTGATCTTGGTCTGAAAAGGTCCACGCGCCTTTGGTTATCTCTCGAAACATTTTCCTGTGATCACCGGGAGGGTTCTCTGTCAGCTGAGATTTCTTCAAGAAGTCGTATCCTTTGATCAACGTTGAGCTAATCTCATCATCCATATCAGCAGCTAACAAGACCTCCAGCGATAAGGCCGTATCCCACAACTGGCTACCAAAAGACTGCACCATTGGTCCAAGTTAAAGAAGACCGGGTCACAATATGTGAAATTTTAGTACAAAAGGACTTTAAATTAAACTAAAAATATACCCTAAGTTCAAGCATTTATAAGTTTCGATTATTATAATTTTTTTTTCCTGGAAATAACTAGACCGGACCTTACATTCTAAGAGCAAGTTGATAGTTAATTAAACTGATTTGGTTCCACTCCTAAGTTCAGGCAAGTATGATTGAACTAATTTAGAGTAAATTGACAGATGGTCTAAATTGGTTCTAGTAAATACATTAAAATATCAAACCTCAAATAACCAGAGCCAACCTTGAAGCCAAGCATGAGCTTGCGGCCATTATTTTTTTATTAAATAGGTTTATAAAATTAAACGATCCATTTAAAAAAAAAAAATCTACAAAACCGCTCTTTTCGATTGTGTGTTTAGTAAATATATTAATCCCAGGACAGGCTGGCCGGCCCTGCAAATAAGTAATTAATTCTAACCTGGATTTTTAGACCATCTTCGCCTATCCATATGAAATCTGGGACTCGAGCAAGATGTTTCTTAAAATAATCACCGTCTGGGTCGTCTACCCAGCAAGCAAGCATATGGAACGGCTACCCATACAAAAAAAAAAATTCAAAATTTTCTCAAAATATATGATCTCAGTATATAAAAGCAACAATATTTTAAATACAATTAAAATATACCTTTTGTACACATCCACCGGTAATGTATCGAGTCGATTCATCGTGATAGTGAATGATTTCCATTGTCTTTCGGAGAGCTCTTTGTCTTAGGAGCTTGTTGAAAGGCCATCGGTTGAAGATGTTCTCTGAGAACATATGAACACTTCTCCAAAACATATCTTGCAAAAATGACTGTGGATAATATAGATCCTCCTACATCATAATCATCATTATATTCGTTAATTAATAATATTGACATATGTTAAAAAGTTTGTTACCACAATATAATGTATTTTACAAATACAAATTCACATAGATATCTGATGAAAACAAGTTTTTTGTAGTTCCGAAATGAGATAGTAATATTTCAACATAGAAATGTAAACAAATCTTTGGTTATAAATAATCTAGCGTTAGGATGATGAATTGACAGGGAGGCAAAAGTAATAATCATGACAATATATAATTATATACCTTTGCACATAGATTGCGAGCTTGACTCCATTTGATTTTGTTGTAAGGCTGAGGATAAAGCTCTTCCCGGAGCTGTGCTATTAGAGGTGTTGGAGTAGCAACAAATTTTTTTCCATACAAGTATGATACCGCCATGAAAATGTCTCGTAAATAAATCCAAACAGTTCCTGTATACAGACAGATGAAGTTTAATTTCAGCTAAGGGGACGTGCTAATTAACATTCATATCATATATAATTAGTTGTTGAACCTCCGTTAAAAGGACATGAAGAAGGGAGCATCCATAACTCGGGTGGCATGGGCTTGCAACCAGACCAATCATACACACCAAGAACCTGTGCATATTGAATATAGAAAAAATTAAATACTACTAATTAAAAAGATTTTGTGGACAAAATTTTCACATACTTTCTGAAATTGACAAATATAACATTTATAGTGTTTTATACTAAAATACCACAAGCATTAAAATGACTTTTAAAGGTCTAGATATTAATTTTTTTTACTTTGGGTTTATAGCCTGCATTTAGGGTTAACTTAGATATGTACAGTTTAATTTTTTTAGATTTAAAATCTAATTAATATGGTTTAAAGCTTAGATTTTTTTAGTTTTGTGGTATTTTTGGTTTAAAGTCATGTTAGTGATTTTTTCAAAAAAAAAAATTGTTATGATAATTTGAACAAGAGTTTAATTTAGTGGTATTTTTGAATCTCGTTCTTGAATTATAATTTTATTAGAAAACTCATATTTAATACGGCTATAAAATTAATATTTGTACCGAGAGCCAAATCTTTCCAAACAAGGGCGTATACGCGGCACCACCATGGTCGAGGATCCACTTACGAGCTCTTGCACACACACTTTCTTGATCCATCCCAAATATTCTTAGACAGATGTAATTGAGGACTGTACAGAACATAACACTGTGGCCCTCCACATGTATTCCCCATCCACCATCATCGTTCTTGTACATGTAAAGGAAGGTTAAATGAATTCCAAGAAAAAACCTATATATCTTATCTTTCATATGATGAATAGAGAGAGATAGGTTTACAAGTACCTGATGGTTAAACATGTAACGCATGAACTCTTTGCGATGCTCAGGAGTGAAAGTTTTCTCGAGATGGCCAGTGATGTACAAGGATATGAACTGTAATTTTGTATTTTAGAAATTATACATATGTGTGTATATTTCCCTTGACCAAAAAGATAAGAAAAGGTAAAGTTTGCTCGTAGGATTAGCTTACAAAGGGGGCGTTGAAGAACATAGAACCAGAATTTTCAGCAGGCCAATGTCCATCATCAGCCTGCAAGGCCGCAAAATAAACCACCCCTCTCCTCAGTGCTGCCCTTGCGTCTTCATATTTTATTTCCTCTGCATTTTCTATTCTTACTTGAGGAATTTTCTGCTTAAACTTCTTCTCCTTCAGAAACTGTGTAAATCCACCCCCCCCCCCCACAAAAAAGAAAATAACAATAGAAAATAATTATATAAATGGGGTAAGCTCCAAAATACTGGTAATGCACATATTTAATGTTTATGGTAGTATACCTGCATGCGCCAGAGGAGATCGGCACTAGCCTTGAAACGAGAACGGTTTATGGAAAAATTCTGACGAGCTCTATCGACCTCTTCACGTTCTTCTAGAGAGCCTGAGTTTGCATCAAACTCCCAAATCTGCCTGCCTACGTAGTTGTTGGTGCTGAACAAGTGAGGGCTATCTCCAGCCTCAGCTGCAATCCTGAGCCTCCACATAATTTTACCAACTGTGCACTTAGAAACGAAGAAACCTCTACCATTATTATATATATACTTCTGAACCATGCACATAGTCTTACTTTTAAAAGTGTAATGAGTCTGAATAATATATATGTTTATAAATACATTCATAAAATATGTTTCTCGTTGTCAAAATATTAAATATGGCCAACAACACATTCCTCTCTCTAAAACAGAGGAACCCTCCCCCTCCGCTGGGTATGTCTGCTGTTCCGAGTTGTCTGTGCTGCTTGGTCCCATGCCAATCGGCTAGATCTATCATTGATTTTAAGAGTTTCAAGGATTGATGGTTTGTTTGATTTGAAGATGTTGAATGGATCTATCCAATCGGTATTTCTTCATTGTTCGTGATGCTAGATTAATTTATGTTGGGAAAAAGATCTCACATTGAAAATATGTAATGGACTTGGGTAATATATAAGGGACTTAATTGGTTTTGTATTATTTGTTCCTAGGTAGGTTAATCTATACTATTATTTGCGAAGTGATTTTTCGCAACGGAGTTCTCACGTTAAAAGTTGGAGTGGTTAATATCGTTTATACCCTTAATGAAAATAATATATAAATCATCTAAAAATAAAAACGAATTTAATACTTATTTGATTACATAAATGATTTAAATTGATAATAATGATAAGAATTATCTATAATCTAAATATATACTTAAAAATAAAAAGATAATTCTTATATAGATATTGTGTTGTTATCCGGAAAATATATTTTAATTAAAAAAATTCAAAAACTGAAAACACATAAATAAATATTCTTAAAGTAAAATTTTCAATTGTATATAATTCAAAAAAGAAAATTGGAAATTTATAATACGTAGTTATTTTCAAATTAAAAGAATATAATAATATAATATAATGATATATATCTGTGAAGTTATTTTTCGCCTCTGAACTCACACGTTAAATTAAATTTATATTTATATTTTATATAGTTAAACCTTAAGAAAATACGTGTTTGACAAAAATAAATTCAAATATATTGTATTATTATTTAAACTAATGTTATTCTTTCTGTAAGATCAATTTTTGAATGTAAATTTATCAATTCAATTTTTCAAATTTTTTTTATCAATTAAGAAGAAATGAAATAGACTTTAAATTTTCAAAGTTTCAAATGAAAAATTAGTTTGTAAATAACTTTATCATGTAAAAAAGTTTAATGTTTTAGGTCGAATTTTTTGGATGCAAATAATCATTTATTTTGATATTTTTTTAAATTGATTTAAAGATAATTAAACTTATTTGATTAGATAAATGATTTAAATTAATAATAATGATAAGAATTATCCATAATCTAAATATATATTCATATAAAAATATCTTAATGTTTGATTTAGATTTTTAAAACTATAAAAATAACTTATAATATTATTTTAGAATTAATAAAATAAAAAATAATAAACATTCGTAAGAATTAAGCCCGCATGTGCGGGCAAAACACCTAGTTTATGTTATAAAAGTGTGTTAAATTGTCAGTCATCTCAAGTGTAAACAAAATTGTCCTATCATGTAGTTGTTTTGCTTTTGTAAATAAAAAACAACCACGTGAGATACTTCTGCTGACAAATATTCTTTTGATGTTTCCGATTTCGTTAGATACTTATGTTCCCCATCTTTTTAATAACGAAAGAGTAATATTATATTAGTCAAATTTGAAATGAAATGTCTATTCAAATTGAAATAAAACAATCAATAAAACATAAATCTCTATAAAAAATTTCGTAATTCTAGCTGAAAAATCAGAAATATTATGTTGCGTTCAAGGATCTATGAAACTTGAAGGCTGTGAAGCGTAATTTAAGATTCTTTATCTCATCCAATTCTGTAACGAAATTTGGTTATGCAATAAGTTTATTATCGTTGTGATCAGATCTTTACAGTCTGTTTCAATTTTTTGACATGTCAAATATTGAATCAAGTTTTCCAGTGTCCGTAGCACTGTTTCTAATACAGTATTCGAAGCAGTATCGCGTCGTCTTAAATTTTGTGTTCCCATTAATTGAATCTTTTCCAAACTGTCCATCTAAACTCATCTATATCCGCTGAACTGTAGAGGTCAATGAGCCATCCACCATACATATGCTACCAAAGTTTAAGGCTTGTGGTTCCATATTATGTTTTCAAAGAAGAGGTTTGGAACTTGATTATACGGGAATCCAAGACTTACATCTCCTCACAACTTCTTTTCCTCATTTTAATAAATACTTTTGCTGACAAATATATTTTTTATTAGTTTTTAATTAATACGTCAGTATCCCGTGTATATGAACTAACAAATATATTATTAATTATATGATGATCATATGATTAATATTGAAACTATATTTGAGTAGTCCAAAAAAAAATATGGTTTTCGTGTGCAGAGATCCGGTTGTAGAATACCGAGAATATGTATTAGAGCGTCTGACTAGGATGAGTCTCAAACGAAAATGTATAACTATAATAGGAGATTTTAATGAGATTACGGATGATAATGAAAACATGGGGGAAGACAGAGAGCGGAATCATTTTTATTCCCTTTTGGCCTATAAACTATTATTGTATAATTGACTTTAACGTGCTAAGGGAATTCCTTCTCCTGGATGGGCGAACGTAGCTCCAGAAAAGTTAAATATCACTTAGATAGGGCTATCGGAATAAGAATTGAAATTTCCTACTTTCCCACACTACATTGGAGTACTCAAAACATTGGAGGTCAGACCATTGCCTAGTTTTGGCTAGGATCACCTATGGCCCTCCGTACTTTGCAAACAAGAAATACCTTTAATTTTGACAAGTGATGGTTTGGAAAACCATGATTTAAAGAAGTGATGATCTCAGGATGTGGTGCTTTTGATGAAATCTAACATGTGAATTTTCATCAACAGTCATATCATGTCCTAGAAAAATATCTTTTTGGAAGAAATATTTACAGACAAACACATCAAGACAAATTGAAGAACTCAAAACCACATTGGTTTAGCTACAGAGGATGGGAATACTATGCTGGAGAATATTGAGGAGTTGAGACAATTGTGTACATCTTTTTGAGAAGAAGTTACTTTTTGAGACGGGAAAGCCGCACACTCTAGCATACAGATGGAGATCAAAATACTAATTTCACCATGCCTTAACCAAACTTAGGAGAGCTAGGAAACAAATTATATGCCTGAAGACAAGGATGGTAACTAGGCTGAAAGTGCATATAAGATTGAATGCGTTGCAACTAGTTATTTTCAGGAGCTATTCACATCAAACCCACCAAAATTTGATGGGCCTCTTCGGTTTATTACCGAAAAAATTCCAGATCATTTAATCAATCCTTGTTTTCAGATCCCTCTATTGAGTAAATAAAGGCGTCTCTATTTGATATCAATCCATATAAGGCTCTGAGTCTAGATGGCATGACTAGTTGATTCAACCAGAGGTTCTGGCAAGTGGTGAGCAAAGATGTATCCAAGTTGGTCAAAGATTTTTAGAACGGTAGTGTTTGATACTAGGCTGAATCAAACAAAAATCTATTTTATCCATAAGAAAGATAAACCGGGAGAGATATCTGACTTTGGTCCGATCAGCCTTAGTAAAATAAGCTACAAAATCATGTGCAAGCGGCTTAAGAAAGCCCTCCCGAACATAACTTTGGACACCCAATCAGCCTTTATGGTTAGACGTCTGATCACAAAAATATGTTATGTTAGCTCATGAGAAATTTCATGCCTTTTCATGAATGATATGTGCAGATATGATCATATGACCAATACAATTGACATTAGTAAAGCGCATGCGAAGGTGGGATGAGAATTGCAAGAGCAAGCCCTACATTATCCCACCAATTTTTTGCAGACGATAGACTTTTCTTATATAAAATGGATATCCTGAAGAGTGCAAATATTTTAAAGATTATTGATATTTATTGTGTAGCTTTGGGAAACCAACTGAACCCATCAACGTCCTCAGTTTTATTTTTGGAAACAAAAGTGACATGAGGCAAGACGAGCTTTAAAACTCACCCTTGTCATTTCCAACGAAGGAGGAACGGGAATGTACTTGGGGATTCATGAGGAGATCTGTGGATCAAAAGGAAAGTTTTTGCATTCGTTCAAGATACGATGAATAATAGGGTCAACATATGGTTGGTGGACTTCTTTCCAAAAGGGAAAAGTGGTCCAAATCAAGTTTGTTCCCATACAATTCTAACATTTTCATGTCGTCTTACATTCTCCCTCAAAGAATTATTGATAAATTGGTGAGTGTAATATCAAATTTATGGTGGAGTTCCAAACAAGATAGTGGAGGTCTTCATTGGATTGCATTAGAGAAGATTTGCATCTCCCCAGATATGGGAGGTTTGAGATTCTGAGATTTACATGACTTCAATCTTTCTCTACTAGCAAATCATATGTGGCGACTCCTTGAATTATCATCCACTCTTCTAGTTAGAGTTTTAAAGTTTTGATACTTTAGAAACTAGCCCTTTAAAAGACAAAAAAATTATTTCCATTATAATTGGTGAAGGAGTATTATCGCTGCAAGAGAATCTCTGAACCGAGGCCTTAGGAAGACAATAGGTTCTGGATATAATGTTTGGAGCAGAAACTGGATCCTGGACATCCAAGCGGACTCTCCGAGAGGCTTAGAACATATGGCTGATTAAAAACATTAGCAAAGAAACTGGGTAATTCTTTTATGAATGATGGTTTTGTGTAGAGCTACACCAAATCAGGAGTGACACCCTAAATCAGGATATGAATTAGCGAAGAAAGCGGAACTCTTTCGGGACAATGATGTAGTTTTGAAAACCAAGTATCACCCCTCTCGAAAGTCATGTTTGGAAGATCAAGACTCCGGGAAAACTTAGGGGTGGACATCCGGGTTAGGTTCAGATCTGTTAGTGTTTAGGACTTACAGTGTAAGATATTTAAACCCCGTTGAAATATTTATTATATTTAATTTGGATTCGTTTGAATTATTGTCAATTCGGTTCGGGTCTGGGTATCCATTTAAATTATGTAAAAATTTAAAACCAAATATACATCAATATCTTTAAAATAAAAAAAAATAATAATAATAATACACAACACATAAATATGAATAATGTATGACCAAATATTAAAACTTAAAAGGGAATTTGTTCGGTTTGGAGATTTGGCTAGAAAACCGGTAGGTATTTCAGATATTTTTGGTTTTTGAGTATTTTTGGCTACTTTCAAATATTTACTTGCGACTATGGATAATTTTTTGATATTTTACGTCTTTAGATATTGTGTATATAATTGTGATTCGTTATTTCAAATATTCGAAATATTTTGGTTTGGGTCAGGTTTTGTTTCAGTTCTTTAGATATGAAAATTTTGTTTCCATTTAGATATATTTGCAACCAATTTAGATAGCTTTAAAAGATATTTTTTTGACAAAGGTCAGTAACTGAATTTCAAACTCGAAATCTGTTCTCAGTGAGTTTTGAATCTTTGATATGGTTGGTTAAGGAACTTTGCTAGCATTTATATTATAAACTTTCACTTTTAGAATATAGAATGCACCAAGTTTTACAAAAGAAACAAAAATTAGAATATAGAAAACCATAAATAATGTATGGTTTTTTGCTGCTGTTGCTTTTTTGGCAGTTTTGACGGCTTTTTAGTTTTCTTTGTAGTTCTAGAAATGTTTTTTGTGCTTTTGTTCTTTCTTTTCTTCGGATTTTGTGGTATTGACTGTTTTTGCTTAATTGATTATTTAAACACTAAAAAAGCACAATTTTAATAACATAAAATAAAAGTACGTCAAAATTCAATAAATGAGTTATATAAAAGAGAAATAAAAGCTAACTACAAAGTCACCTCTCGTGGAGTGATTTAGGCCATGTTCGTTTTTGATGATGGATGATGAATCTAGATACAAATACTCAGATGTTTTTTGTTTGGACACAATTACATTACCATATAGATGCTCTATCTTGATGCAAAATCCACAATATTTAAAAAAGTTTGATATTTGAGATGTTAAAAATGTAAAAATGTAGAATTTGCATGCACCATTTGCATCTCAAAAACTAAAATACTTAAATACAATATTTTTTAAAATAATAAAATTATGTTTTCTTCAAAACCATAAAATCATTTTTTTTTTCAAAAAATCATATTTTACAAAAAAAGTTCTCGAGTTTTCCTCTAAACCGCGGAATAACGTTTTCTCACCAAAACTTTAAAATTACATTCTCCTGTCAAAAATATAAAATCTCATTATCAAAAAAACAGAAAATTGTGTTTTCTTACCAAAATCATAAAATCTATTCTTTTCGACAAAAATGCAAAACTATGTATTCTCGCCCAAACTAAAAAATCGCATTTTTCGGCAAAACAGAAAAGTCATGTTTTTTTCGTGAAAACCACAAAATCCAGTTTTATCACCAAAACTGCAAAATTATGTTTTTCCACTGCAACAAAAAAGAATGTTTTTGCCTATAAAACTGTAAAATTAAGTTGTCACACAAAATCACATTTTTCCCACAAAAGTGCTAAATTAGTTTTAGATATATTTTTTGAATATTATAATTATTTCAGTATTAAGAATAGATCATGCATTTTTAATATTTTCAACTGTTAGAATTCAAATCTTATTATAATATCAAAACGAACAGTGTAGCATATAGTTGTTGCATATGTATTCAAATATTAACTATAAAAACAAAAAAAATGACTCTAAATAAAATTGATATAGTTTATTCATAGCTTTAGGAATAAAAATAAGTATTTTTTTTTCAAAAAGATATAACCAATTAGATGAAAGATAAGAAAAAAAAAATTAACTTAGAAAACATAATCAGCCTTGCTTTTTTGAAGAAAAAAAACAGTTACTCTTTTCTATTAAATATTTGGAAGTGACAATTACACTTTTCAATAGTTGTGGACATGTATTTTTTAAAATATTGGATTTATTACCTAATCTTTAATAATAAAGTTGGCTTTTCACTCTTTGGGAGAATTAATACACTTGTCACATTCTTATTCGTTGATTTTTTTTCACTCTTTGAGATTTTTTTAAACGGGTTTGGTCTTCTACACAATATTTAATATTTTTTTGTTAAGAGGCGCAGTGAATCGTCTTCTTCGCTGCGCATTCGTCCACATTCGACCTAAGTTATAGAGACCAAATTCAGACAGTCACTTCTCTGTAACATCTCGAGGTCGCATTGACCCACTCTCCCCACTCTTAATCATTCAATTGATTTTATCCCCTCCCTAGAGTAACCAGGAAAAACTCATACTATAAATATCTCCATACAAAGGATTCGGCTGAGACTCACCAGCAGTTAAGAAGCATTTATGGACTTGATCAGCTCCCACAAATTCAAAACTTTAAAGCTCACAGATGTTCTTTCAAACTTCCTAGATATCTCAGTAGTAATGTGTTCTTCTTCTTCCTTTACCCCTTTGAAAACATAACCAAATTCTTGCATATTAAATGTCATACCGTTTTAAGTCACTCTATTTATTATTTCACTAATTGTAGGTAAATCAAGTTTTAATGAAAGTTACTCACAAAAAAGACCCTTGAAGCATCTAACATGAAATATACAATTTGAGAATCTATCTTCCTCCTTTAACTGATCACCTCCTAACTTTCAGAAATCATGGACCAGCAGAACAAAAACCGTTCTAAAACAGGGTAGGATGCATACATCAAAAACGGAAAAGAGGTATATAATAAATCATTTTCTACTGATTGAATTTTAGGTCTCTTTTTTTTTTCTTCACCATCAACTAAACCCTAAATATACACCATGAAGCGAATTCACGTTTGTGAAAAATAGATGTGATGGTAAAGTACTAAAGCTGCTCCAAAAAAGGGGAGAGCTACAACTCCTTAAGACTACATGCACATAAAAGTGTGAGACTCTGGCTTCTAACTAGGTTTAATACAAAAGCAAAAAAAGATAGATATATAAAGATGGTGCTAAAGTGCATTATTGATTCACTTTTTTTTTTAGTTAAGCTTTATACCATTAAGTGCAATATGTAACCACTGATCATTATAGAGCTTCACAACATGTTGGATGGTGAAGCCAACCAGACGTCATCAGTTTGTAAGCTAATCCAAGAAGGCTACATGGAAGATTCTAGCAGACGCTATCTAGGTTTGCTTTCTCAGTTCAGACCTTACTTCTTTAAGGTTTGTTGGTCATAAGGCTGCATCCAACTTTAACCGAGTATAAGCTGAATATAGTTAGAAAGTAATTGACCCATTAACCACAGTGAAGGCACGTGTGAACAATGATGGTGTAGCCATCACAAATATCCAATACCAGTGGCGTCCAAAGTCGTTCGTCACTATTTGTAGTTTGCTAGAGACATGAGATCGTGCAGTTTCCACATCGAATAATTCAAAACTTGATTTTGGCATGACACGTCAAGTGCTTTAATTATTTGTGGATGTTCACAAACTCAAAAGAGTTATCAGAAAGTGATATTGTACATTTACAGTTCTTTCGTTTTCCATGTCCTCTTCAGTTCATACATAATATGATACTCTATAGATTTATCACTTTCTTTTATTGATCAACCATCAAGTTTATCACTATAAGTTTTTGATACGCCACTTCATCTTTTCTTTAGATTTTGTACTGCAAATTGGTGTAAAAAACACATACATACTTACATTAAAAATTAGATTTTACAATAGAAATCCGGCGCGTAGCGCTGGCACACCCCTAGTAGATTATATGATACATTCATCTTAGAAATTTTCAATTAAGAAAAATAATTTTTTTAACTTTTTTAAACCTAAAAGCTAATTTCATTTTTATTTATTTATTAAATAACTAAAACTAGAAAGTATAAATGAAATAGAAATTAGATAAAAACATTAAAATTTCTGAAATAGAATATACAGATTTGTTTAAAAGATAAATAAAATAAATTTCAAAAAGTGATTTAATAACTCTTTCAAAATTATAAAAACTAAAAATAAAAATGAATGAAACATTTACTTACAAATTTTCGTGAGGCTTACCTTATTTAAAAGAATGAAAATGCTATTAGAAATACTTGGTAACGAAAATTTACTCTTAAAATATTTAATTTATTCCATTTTCAGATTTTATAAGATATATGTATTAAATATTAAATTATGAAAAGGTAAAAAACAATATTAGATGGACGTTATCCAATAAAGTAATTGTTTTTTGCTTTTACTGTAAATTAATTTATTTTTACATATTAGGGATTTTATTATCACCAAAAAACAAACTAAAATTAATTTATATTATTTTAATTGTATGGTATATAGACACAAAACTATAAGTTTGTTGATTCTCTAAATTTACTAAAACTTGACATCGTTATGGTTTGTAAAGTTAAGGGCATTTATATTTTTTTTTTGTCATCAACAAAAATAGACTCGGCTAATACTATACAAACAAGAATAATAACTAGATGTCTATGTGAACGACGAGAGATGGTTGTTTCCAAATCGTGTGACAAACTATCCGTCATTGTATTCTGCGTACGAATACATGTATGAATTATGTGTAATTGCAACTCTCCTTTGAGAGATGATATCTTCCAAATATGTTGCAAATATAGATAATTTTTTTCTGATTTTAGAACCATTTTCATTAATTGAAAACAATCTGTTGTAATCATTACATAGAACTGACGTATATTCCTCATTCACTCAATTACCCAAATAAGAGTTTCTAATTCCTAATAAATGGTGAAAGGCTGACTCTCATATTTCTTGTCTCCATTAACCCATGCATAATCCTTCTAAAATACTGTACCAACCTGGTCTTGAGTAACTGTCATTATCTTTCGATGACTCATTAGTGAAACACCATCGTACTGGGTTATGATTTAAAAATCAACCAAAAAGGGGTCATGTACATGTTTTTACAAGGTTAAGATTTAAAGATTCACCAAAAAAGTGAGGGTTTGTTTTGTATTTTATGTAAAAGTCAGTATTTCTCTATTCATATTCACACAAAGACCATCTCTGATGGTCCGTTATTTTGAGAGAGAACATAAAATAATGAGAATTAATCATTTTTGTTAATATATCATTTTGAAAAGAAATGAATTTATGAATAGTATTTTCTCAAATTTGAAAGAGTATTATTCACAAAATCATTTTAGTGATAAACCATTTTATTTATAATTTAGCCTTTCAATTTTTGTTTAGTTTTTTTGTATCTGAAAAATTCAATATTTATGGTTTATGCTTTAATAAAAAATTATTAATACTTCGTAATACAAGTATAAGTTTATATAAGTAATTTTATCTTCTTCTAAAAACTATATCTTTTGTATATAATAAAGATATAGATAAATTTTGTTTTGGTAAAATTTGTAAGTTTTTATAATAGTAATATCCATTACTAGAATCAACAATAAATAGTAATAACAGAATAATAATATTTTGAGGAACAAAATGAAGAAAACTATTAGAATAAAACACAAAACTCATTTTAAGTTTATCTTCTTTGAGGGAAAAAAGATTTTGACCATTGGAGATGCTTTTAATAGGGAATTGACACCCACATTTATATAATAAGATAATAGCTTAGCACTGTTGCTGGTAAACTTAGAGTTTTAACAAGATCGAGTGTTAAAACCCCGAAAATATTTCTATTTTCAACAAGGCAGTTAGGAGCGGATTATCCTATTTTAAAAATGCACACTGACTAAATATTTCAAAAGTTTTGAAAGCTATGAAATTTAAAATAATACTTATATAACCATATATAATAGATCAATAAAATAATATATTATCAAATTAACATATATGAAAATATTTATTAAGTTTTCACTCTCGTCTCATATACGGACCAACCAACTAGTATATTTTTATACTTTTTTGTTAATATAATGAAAAAAGCTTTGTGTATCAGTTTGCCTGATTCTGTGTAGCATGTCCATGTGGTTGTTCTATCACCATCATATGACTTTGCCATTAATTATCTGGGGGGAGATAACCACATGGAAAAGCTTTGGAAAAGCGTTTTTTATTTGACATGTATTGTGATGTAGGTAGCCTTGGAAAATTATCCAAACAAAGTTTGTTTTGGTGCGTAAGGTTTCGAACACTTTTTTTTGTACTTAAAGGTTTCGAACACTTTTCTCGCAGAAAATTTTGTGTTGGATTCTAGCTTGGGCTACATTTGATAATATATGATACATCCTGTGTAGAAATATATCGTATATCCTAGAATTTTCTTACTCCGTATTCCTCTTTTAGTGGTCGCCAGTAGACATCTTGATTAAGATTACTGTTATTAAATTTTATGAATTTGACCACTGGTATGTCAACAAATAACCAAAAAGTAGAATAGTTGAATACAGAAAACAGTATAAATCAATACGACGAGAAAATTGTGAACCAGATAAATTAAAATGTCAAAATGCTACATTTCTATTAGATTAATCATATGTTGTCTAAACTATCTGTAATATTTTATAAAGGACAAATCTCCAAATCAAAACTTTTTAAGTTTATGACACAAAAATAGCATCTAAAAACTAAAATGACCAAAATAGAATTTTATTTTTTGAAGTTTTAAATTTGTTTATTTTTCAAAAATTGAAATCGTATCCCCAAAATCCCACTCCCCAACTCTAAACCTTAAAACCTAAATTCTAAACCCTAAACCATAAATTCCACCCATTGACTCTAAACCCTAATGTCTAAATTAATTTATCGTTAAGATATAAATGTATATTTATCTCTTTTGATAAAATATGAAGTGATATTTTAGTCATTTTTATTCTTAAGTGCTATATTTATGACAAAAAAAAATTTTAGTGCTATCATAGTCATTTTCTCTTTTATAAAATATGGAGTAAATTTATATAACTGATTAGTTTCAGTTTATCACGCAATGTTTATTAATATGAATAATATGTATTTAGTGGTATTATCAAAACGTGAAAACTTAAAAGAAAGAACTACTACATGGCATTCAGTCCTTATGTATTTTGGCCAACCTGCGTTTCTTAATTTATTAGTATCAACGTGCAAAATAGTGTTAAACAACAGTTATACGAACTAGAGAATCAAATGAGGTAACTTAAACTAAAATATTGGTTGATCACATATATATAATCCGAGAAATTAATTTAGGTTAGTCACATATGTTTGTTTTATCTGATGATTATCAATGATTGCGCATAATTTATTGTTTTTAAATAGGTCTTCTAAATATTTATCAGTAACATGTTATTTAACATGTCAAGCATATATATATTTCTAAAAATGCATTAGTAATCATGTTGTGAACCCTATTATAATCTACCTTCTGTTCAACATTCTGATTATTCTGATTATTACTGACATTCTGAAAATTACTATTACTACTACTACCTTCATTTCCTCCATAACCCTCTATATGTTGAAACCAAATATAATACTGCAGTATAAAACCTCTGTGTACTAAATATTTCCAGACAGTTTCAGTACAGGCAAATTTTGAATTCTTGCATTTCTGACAAGGACAAAACATCTTACCACTTTCATGCGTGACGTGAGCGGTGTACAGACTGCCTGATTCATGAACGTCTCAAGCCCGCTAAGAAATGCATTCGTCACTCTACCGTCAGAATCTTTATACGTATATATCCAACTCCGCAATTCAAAAATATTTCTTCCATCTGACATTTTTTTAGTTGTTTTTATTTTATTTTTATTTTTGTGTGGTGGTATGAAATTAGAAATGAGAAATGGTCATATATATAGGCGATCCACGAAAATTGGTAGGTGAAATTTTACAATGTATTAGCAAAGGTGAAAATTTACAATGTATTAACAAGGAATAGGTTTACAAGGATATTACATGTCTCTAACAAATAGGTTACAACGTCTTTACAACGACTTCAGATACACATTCAACTCGTGTTCACCTACCAGTTTTCGTCGTAAAGTACTAGTAAATTTACGACGCCTTTACAACGAAAGTTATTTACTTAAAAAAAAATGCGTGAACAGTTACCAGAACAATTCTTATAACCCCGAGTAGCTATTTATCGTTTTCTCAAAGAAAAGCTACGCAAAGCTGATAAGAACTGTTCTGGTGACTATTCGCGCCTTTTACTTTCTTGGAAATTCGATACATAAGTTATCGAATTCTTTTTCTTTCGTTTTTTCTTGTTTTTTTGTGGTGTTTTTTGTTTGTGGTGTTTTTAGAAGTGATTATAAATGACATATATATAGAAAATTTTCGAGCTTGGTACAACGAATTTACAAGGAATCATTTTACTACGACTTTACAAGTTTTTTGTACATGCTTTACATCCTTGTTATGACGAATGTTGCTACTTAAGAACACGTTTTTGTTTACTATAAACGGTTAAACTTTACTCGTAATGTACTTGTAATTTTACTTCGTCTTTACAACGAGTCTTTCTTTTCCAAGTACCTTCGTCGTTACTTGTAGTTTACGACGAAAGCGTTTCATTGTAACCTTACTAGTTCATTACGACAAATTTGTATTTCGTTGTAATCGACTTGTTAAGTACAGGTAACATTACGAGGAAATATTTTCCTCGTAATGTTTCCTCGTTAAAGGTGTGTTTTCTTGTAGTGATATGATTATACTAGGTGAGTATCCACAAGTATGAGGAGTGAAAACGATTTGTCTCGGTCATTTATATACTTATAATTGTTGAATATTAATTTTGACCGTTCTGTAATTATAGACCGTCAATATAAAATTGTTCAGTATCAGATCATGTAGATATTTTTTTAACTCATTTAATTTACATCGGATTTTAATGATATTATTAGGATCTGTTATAATTCCCTATCTCAATTTATTATGAAGAATTGTATTTCTAAAATGATATGATCAAATAACATTTGAGACATTCGTTTATGCAGAATGAACATTAATTATTTATACAAATTATGTATACATATTATTATTTATTTATTTTTTTGTTTATGTATTATACAATAATAAATATATTCAATAATTGAGAATTGAATAACTGTCTTGTGTATATAATTAAATTGGAATAAGACATAGAGAAAATGATCTCTCTTTTTATTTACAATAATTTTTATTTGTAAAAATCAAAATAATCATTTATTTATTTGATATTGTATATAGTTAAAATTAAATAATATTGACATAGATATATAGTAAATTTTAATATTGATATTTATTAATTGAAGCTTCGTACTCATTTAATTTTATTAACATTTTTATATATTTTTGTAATAAAATATTATTTTTTATTAATATGGTTCTTAGTTGAGATTTCCTACTCAATGCAGATTTTAAAATTAACATTTTATGTATTTTATATATGATATTTAGTTTAATTTAAACGATATTGAATTATATATCTATATATCTGATTATATATTAAATGAGATTTCATATTTATATAACCTTTTTAGAAGAAAGAACTATTACATGCCATTCAATCCTTATGTATTATTTTGGCCAACCTGAATTTCTTAATTTATTGTTATCAACGTGCAAAATAGTGTTAAACAACAATTATACGAACTAGAGGATCAAATGAGGTAACTTAAACTAAAATATTGGTTGATCACATATATATAATCCGAGAAATTAATTTAGGTTAGTCACATATGTTTGTTTTATCTGATGATTATCAATCATCTCGCATAATGTATTGTTTTTAGATAAGTATTCTAAATAATTATCAGTAACATGTTATTTAACATGTCAGCATATATGATTATATATTATGTGTTCATATGAAACCAACAATTTGTGAATTAATTTAGGTTGTCCATGTGGTTGTTCATTAATTATTTTACAGAGCTAACAAAATTTTAACTAATAAAACAAAAACAAAAACAGAATACAATCAACGTATGTATCCATAAGATCTTATAAAATAACACAATATAATCTCTTTAATTGTAACAATCTTAACAAAAAGACAACTCAATTATTGTAATTTTATACTTTATTCTCTTCAGATTCACTTGAAATCTTCGGCTTTCCAACTAATTGCGTGGTCTCCAGAAATAATTTTTATATATTAAAGCAAAAATCACAACCTTGATTTATGTGTGATTTAAAAAAAAATAAACCCTCTTTAGATATTCATTACTTTTAAAAAATATAATTTAGGGAGAATTTTCTAAATATACAAAACACTAATGAAAATGAAGAATATAGCACTGATTTTGACTGAATTCATTTGCTGACAATTAGCCCAACTAAAGTTCGGTTTTGTCACTAATAGTTGCAAGTTGCCGGTTGCATGGAAAGAAAGATACATATTTGATATTTTCTGGAATGGACATGAGTTACCCAATTAATGAAAAAATTAACAAACAAAGATAACAAAAGATGGAGCAACATTAGCACCATTGTATTCTATATGAAAACCACTATAATAGAACAACATCAATAAATAATATAGAATAAAGAGTCTATTCTATTTACAAATGAAAATAGAGTTAAAGTAGAATTTAAAAAAATTATCAAACAATATATAGGATATTTGGTTTTATATGTTATTTAGTTTGATATTTCTTACATGAGATCAACGAACCTTGTTTTAAAATGCTCTAAAATTCTTCTAAACAAAATTTAGAAGGTATAGAGAACTGTCACATATGATAGTTTTTTTTAATTAATACAAACTTAAGGTTTTAATTTTTTAAATGATGTTCAATTAATATATTGGGATTGTTATATATATGTACAGTTTGAGCCCACAAAATTATTTTTTGGGCCATCTACCAAACGGTCCAAACCTAGCTCGAAGAATGTCTTCTAAGAAGAGTATTATTTCACTGCCATATGTTTAACTGTTCAAAATTGGAAGGCATATTCATGTAAAGTTCCTTTACTTATGAAAGCAATATACTAGTTATAGTGGAGATTCTCTAGAGAAAAATAGTTCCAGAAAAATAGTTTATATATATTATATATACTAGATATAATCCGCACGCATGCACGGAATGAGCTTTTTATACTAATGTTTGATTATTAAATGTTTTTAATATTTTGTAACACTACAGTATTTATCAATTATAAAATGACAAATACAAATGTTGGTATCTTAAATTTTCATATGCATGGATGTTTTGCGCCTCGTTGGTTTTAGTTTGACTGAAATGTATTTTCAGATTTTGATATTATGTTCATAAGTTCCATTCGGATTTTACTAATTATCAGGTTGGATTCGGTTTGGTTCCTTCCCAATTCAGTTTCGATTAGATTGTAACCAATATATGAAAGCATCTCAAAATATACTTTCTTAAACCACAAAAGTTGACAAAAAAATTTCCAAATATTTAAATTATTCATCAATCTAATTTAAAATTAGTTGAACTATCTAAACTAACTAAAATATATTAAAAACAAGTAAAAAAAACTACAAAAATCTTTCAAATACTATAAAATATATAAAGTACCTTAACATATTATACATATCATACTTTGAATTTTGGTTCGGTTCAGATTATAACCAAAATCCAAAGAACTAAGCTCATAAGTCTAGTTCGGATATTTTTGTATAACGACTCGGATTTAGATTCGGTTTGTCCGGTTCATGTTTAGGTATGTACTTCAGCTTAAGGTAAAAACCCCATAACTAATGTATAACTCATTTTAATTATTTTAAGACTTCTTTTGCACAAAAAGAAATTAAACTTTGCGATAAAATGACAAAAGAGGATTAAGTTTTCTTCTCTTGATTTGTTTACTATTAACTCTCCATAAGTGATTTAATTTTCTACCTCTATAAAATCGTGCTTTCGTTCTCGTCTCTATTTCATTGATATGAGTTTTGTTTTTCTTTTTAACTTCTTCTTAAATTCGGTAAATTACATAAGTGTCAATTTAAAAAGATGGATATGTGTAAAAATTAGTTCCACTCCAGATACATACTTAAGAATCAAATTTTTGAAGAAAATGATTGACAAACTCTAGTGTTCAAATCTAATATATCAAGCTGTTATAAAATTTAAGTGTATACTCAAAATATAAACGTGTGTCTAGTATATATTCATCAGTTCAGTCTAAAAATCATCTAATTCTAAAACAAGAAAAGAATTTACTTATTTATTAACCTACGCTTTTAAGATTTAGTTTCTTAAGAGTATACCGATAAAAATATATATAATACTTTACTATTCTAGTATATATATATATGTATATATATATATATATATATATATAAACTATGTATAAACTAAAAACTTCTTTATTTATTAAATAATAAACCAGAACAGTTATAATAAATAGTTCAAAAATCTCTCACTCTTACAATTATAATAGGTAGATATGGTATTATGGAGAAACAAAGATTGGACAAATGTTCAAATCTATCATTCTTCGAAAAAACTCAGAAGAAAGTGATTGAAATCATGTCATGATATTTCGTTAAAAACCTTTTACGAATAAATATAAAGACTAAAATATTTAATCTCAATGAAATAATATATATAATGCTTCAAATATTAAAAATTAAGTCCATTTAAATAAGTGTATTTCTGGAATTCTCAGGATCAAATAACATATTAGAAACCACATAGTAAAAAATTAATTTGTATACATAATAATATGTACATTAGAGTACCTTTTGTTAGTTTACAATCATGTTTTTGGTAAATAAATCAAAACAATCATTTTCTTTACTTTATATGGTATATAGTTAAAATGAGTTATACATTAAGTCTGGGGTTTTTACCCTAGATTGTACGATTGTGTATAAAAGTCTCACAGTGGATGCTCTCATCAATTCAGATATGAGGACTTGGAATATACCGGTTATTCAAGCGCTGGTAGATCCCCGGGATGTGAAAATAATAGAGAGCATTCCACTTAGCAGGATACAGATGGACGATAGGGATGGATGACATTTCACCAAGAATTGAAAATACACAGTTAAGTATGGATATCAAGTTGAAAGGGTGTACCCATATACAAGAACGCCAACACAGATTCAGGGTCGTACAGTGGATGCCTTAAAAGCATTCTGCTGGAAGCTAAGGTGTCCTCCCGAGATAAAACATTTCCTATGGCAATTAATATTGGGCTGTATTGTCGTTAAGAAAAATCTACAGGCAAGAGGGATAAAGAGCGATATAAGTTGTGATAGATGTGGTGCTGAAGAAGAAACGGTTAACCATATTTTCTTTGACTATCCACCAGCACGCCAAGTTTGGGCATTGTCAAGGATCCCTTTGAACCCAGTCACTTTCCGTACAAGTTTTCTGTTTACAAATATGGATCATTTATTTTGGCGGGTTATTACTAAGATGGACGATCATCATTTCGCATGGATGTTGTGGTACATTTGGAAAGGAAGAAATAGCAAAACTTTTAGTAATTTGGATGTTGACCCGAAAGGCACACTCACTTTGGGGGAAACAGAATCCACTTGTGGGAGGAGGCCCAAATAAAAGTCAATCAGAGTGAACCACAGTCAGGGGTAGTTGCGGCCATACCGTCTATTTCAGGACGTTGGTGCTTTGTGGATGGTTCATGGAAAAATACGGATGTATTTGATGGACATGTTGGTATAGTACCCTAGAAGGTTTTGTGGGCTTAATGGGGGCAAGAAATGTTAGAGCTACCCTCTCACCTCTCCATTATGAGGTGGAAGTGCTTATTTGGGCAATGGAAAGTATGAGGAATTTGCGTCAATATCAAGTTACGTTTGCAACAGATTGTTCTCAGTTGGTGATGATGGTTTCGGAACCAGAAGACTGGCCAGCATTTGCAAATTATTTGGAGGATATCAAGATGCTTAAAGGGAGTTTCCATAGCTCGGCAATCATCCATGTATCCATGACACTGAATTTACGGGCGGATAGTCTAGCACGCAGTGCAAGAAAACAATCATCTTTCGTTGTTCACATGGATACAGAGCTACCGGTTTGGTTCGCAGAGTTTGTTATTTTAAAAAATAAACTATATAACTTTAAAACTTAACATCGACAAATATATTATAAATAATTAACTTATGAAGATATACTATTACAATACTAAATCATATCCATTTAATTCAAACATGTGTTTACTATATGATATATACATATAATGGATTATCCAATTATTGTTAACCCAATAAAAAATTTGGATAAGCCCAAAATTATATGTAACTAATTTTAAGGTTACTAATTAATGATTAAATAATGTATTCTGACAAATTCTATTAGATGGTCCATTTTAAATATCACACATTAAAGGAGTTATGACTTCTCTTTTAATATATTAGATATATATAAATTTAATGGATTATCCAATTATTGTTATCCCAATAAAAAATTTAGATAAGCCTAAAATATATGTAAATAATTTTGAGGTTACTAATTAATGATTAAATAATATATTGTGATAAATTCTAATAGATGGTCCATTTTAAATCCACATTAAAAGAGTCATGACTTCTCTTTTAATATATTAGATGTTTAACCTTCTTTTAGACCATTTAGCGTGTTTATGATAAGATTGAATTGACAGTCAAAAACTAATGCAATCTTATCATGTACACGATAATTATGAAAACATTATACTTCTCAATATGTTTCCACATAATATAATGATTAATATTATGTCCAAATAATATAAAACTTTAAATCTTACCTTTAAAATTATCTCTATTATTCTTTTTTAAAATTTTTATTAAATCAAATAATTAACTCAAACACTCAAATAGTTTATTAAAAATTCAAAAATAAGTATAACTACTTTTTATGTAGTTGAGATACTATAAAATAATAGCATTTATTAAGAATCTATTAAATTAGTATTATACTACAATTCATAAATAAAAATTATATTCATTAAAACATAAAAAGCTTTCATTTTAAATTAGTTATTGTATATAAATAAAATGTTAGGGTCACTAAATTGACATTATATAATTTTTCTAATTAAAAACTTATCAAAATATATATCATACAAATAATCAAAAAATTACATAAATTTAATTCAAAATATAACTAAACGGGATTAAATATTATAACAAAATGGGATGAAATATTTGAAAACAAAAAGTAATATCTTATATAACTTTTAATTTAAATATAATGACAAAATAGTATAATTTTATAATGCTGAAGTTAGACTCATGAGATAAATTTTGATCTTAGGATATTTAATACACCAAAAGTTGTTTGACTAAATGCATCAAAGAATTTTAGGTGAACAAAATGTCTTTAACTAATGGAAGTTGATGTTATTACGCTTTATAAACATATTAAACTTGAATCTAGTGCATCTGTAGAATCTGAAATTCAACGTAAATTAGTATTTAGGATTATGTAACATAGGAAGCTAGCAATATGAAACTAAGTTGGTTATATTGTTATTTTTTTCGAAATGCTCACCCTCCTTCCCTTTCCATTCTAGGTTCAGATTCAAGATGGTTCTTAATCATGATTTCTATTTAGTTTCTACGATTAATCTTTCCTTGAATGATTTCCAGGAGATTTTGATGTACCTAATGTCTTCTTCTATCATTTGCAACGCGTAATTTTACACTTCTTTATTATTTTACTTGTTTAATTTTCGTCAGAAAGATTTTATTTCATAAAGTTTAAAATGTCTTTTTGGTTAATTTTTTTTTTCGAAGTTTAAAAATTTTAAACAGATAACAAGCAAATTCGAATATTAGGTTAATAACATGCCATATGGGGTAGAGACCAAACAATTCTCTTCGCCGTCATACCTTGTAACTGCCCTCGTTCCTTACGTATGAACATTGGTACTTGTGAATTCAATTTCTAACCACTACATGTTTTTACTGTGCGGTTGCAGTTGTTTAATTGGATGAAAACTCGAGCTATCAATTGTAACTATAGATCATTTCAAAAAAAAAAATGTAACTATAGATTAATTCTTTAGAAATTATGTTTATGAGAGAAACCATTATTCGCATTAGTCTGTCTTTATCTGTGAGTGTGACCATGTGGTTGTTCTATCATCATCACAAGGCTTTGCATTAATTAACTGGAAGGATATATACAAACGTCGTACAATTTTAATAAACAAAATAAACACGGCTAACATTTTTCAATATGACATGATAAAGGTAACGTTGTGGGAAGCCTTACAAACTTATCTAAAAAATTGCACGTTTAAGTTACTTTTATTATATAACTTTTTTTTACTTATTATTTTATTTTCCTGCTCATACATATTCTTTTTGGTGGTCACCAGTTGAAATCTTGATTATAAATATTTATATTATATTTTATAGATTTGACTGATATGCGTCAAGTGAAACAAAATAGTCGAATCAATATGTCGAAAAACCTCTATATTAAAACGCTAAAGACTACTATTCGTTAGATAGATAACATGTTTTCTGATAAGGGTGGGCGTTCGGATAAGGGTAGACGTTCGGGTTTGGATCGGGTATTTCATGTTTTTGGATATTTTGATATTTGGGTCTAGTATCCGTTTGGATATTTTAATATATCAGATCGGATTCGGATATATTTAGTTCAGATTCAGTTATTTTGGGTTGAGTTGATCGGATATTTAGATTTTGAAAGAAAAAAATTTAAATTCTTCATTGCTCAAGTTTCATATATTCAAAATTTTAGTATTAACTTAACTTTTTTTAAATGTTTAATAATTTAAATAATTAATAAATTTGAACAAAAATTATTGGAAATAAAAGATCATTCATATGATTGTTGTTTTCAAATTTTAGATGCAACTTTTGTTAAAACATAAAATAAGAAATTTAACATGCATTTTAATGAGTAACAAATCATTTTTCTACAGTTATATATATATATATATATTATATGATCTAAGCTATATACAATATTAATATTAATATTTAATTAAATAAGACAAATGAATTAGGAATAACAAATGTATATATATACATCGGATATCCATTCGGGTTTGAGTATTAGCTAATTCAGATTCGGATATCCAATCTTTCCCAATTCAATACCCGTTCAGATATTTTGCTACTTCACTTCGAATTTCTATTCGGATATTTCATATCAGATTTGGATACGAGTTCGGGTACCGGGTAAAGTGCCCACCCCTATTTTCGATGCCAACAAAAAAGAATAGCATGTTTTCTAAACTATTTATAAATTTGTATAATGTGGACTAAATAAGAAAATTACTTCTTCTTTGTTTTTATCATTTATTATTGTTAGTGGTATATATTTTGTGGAGCTACATAATGAAAACGTGAAAACTTGAAAATAAAACCTGCATACCAGTTAACTATTACTACCATTTTGATAAAATTTATTTGAATTAATTATTTAAACACATTGTTTTTAATATTTAAAATGTTCTATTATAGTGTTGATTTTCACGTAATATTTTCATATCTGACTCAGACTCATAGTTAAACTGGTGCATCACATAATGAAAATTTTATTAATTAAAAATTTGATAAACTTCGGTAAATATCCTAAAACTCGCTACTAATCTGCAATATGATATTCATTGATCCACTTAAAATCCCATAAAACTAATAATTTTTTTTTACATTAGTCAAATAACTCACACTTTTAATATTAAAGCAAATTGTATTTTTTTTTTTAATTTCTTTAATGAAAATTTTCTTGTCATTTGAAAAAAGGAAACAGTGGTAAAGGGAAAAAAATTCATATAACAATATTAGTTTCTTTTCGTTATTAATTACCTACGATAATTTTGAATTTTTACTGATTTTATATCTAAAAATTATTTATAAAATTGAATTGACATATCAATATTATGAATAAAATGACATAGTAAATAATAATTTTAATTTTTGATTTCTAAATAATATTATACCCGAAATAATGATATTAAAATTAAATAGAAAGTAAAATTTTCATTAAAAGAAAATATTATTAATCAAAAAAATAGGAAATATTATCAGTTACCATAAATATAGGAAATATTTAGTTGTTTAATTAATTAAAGTTCTAAAAATAAAGAGCGGTATTATCTTATAAGTATGATGAAAACATAAGGGTAGAATCCAAAATTTTTATAATAGGATCATGTTTTAATAGTATAGATGTACAGTATAATCTCTATAAAATAATATAATTTTATAATCCCAAATTGAGTTTTTGGTTCAATTAGTATATCAATAAATTATTAATTTCTATAAACTAATAAAAATAGTTTTGGTATAGTCTTAGCATTATTAATTTATAGAGATTTCACTGTATGTCTTTTGGTCAATTTGTCTTTATTCATTTATTTATATCAACAAAAATAATGTTAAACAACAATTATATGAGTTGCAAAATCAGATGAAGTAAATTGAATAATAATCAAATCAAAGAATAAACTAATATCTTTTATATGGTATATTTTTAAACATAAATCATAACTTTTTAATATTTAATTCTTTTACGTAAGTAATTTTCTGTTTATATATTAATCTCTGAACGATAAATGTGGATGCATTTAAGTCTTTTTCTCTAAAAACTAATTAAAATTATTATTAATGAAACATTTTCCTGATTTCTTTCTTAAAAATATTTTATTTTTATTTTAACGCATAATAGTTAATTTTGATGATTTAATTGTATTTGAAATATAATCATGAGTTTAATTTGAAAGGAGCATTATAAACCTTAGGAGTGATTAGTTGGTTGGAATGTAACTAATGATTTTAGTTTTATTATATATCTATAATCAAATAAAACACCAATTATACTTTAACTAGTTTTTAAAGTTAAAGTCAAAAACATAAAAAGGCTGTAGAAGCCTTTACTTTTGAATACTCATGAACTCAATCTCGTTTTATAATTTACATTGGTTTAACATCTTGCACATAGACATATACAACTAGGCATGGACATTCGGAGTCCCAATCAAATTTCAATTTCGATTTGTTCGGATTTATCAAAATCAACTTCATTCGGATTATACGAAAGTTTGGTTCGGGATCGGTTCGGATTCCATCAGATTTGAGTTAGTAAATCTTTAAAGAACCAGTACAACCCAATATACTTTCGAGTTTGAGTTCCAATCGATTTTTTGGTTTAAAAATACTTGATTTTTACATACTTTGTAACTAAAACGTAAATAAAATTGGTTATTTAGTATAAAGTACCTGATTTTTACATATTTGTAATCAAAACATAAATAAAATCTATTCAAAAATAAGACAAGAACATCAAACATGATCATTCAAGATCCAACGAAAAGTGAACATAGTTATTAATAGAACAACACTAAATAAATGAAAGCATAAAACAAAAACCAAGTTCTCATGAAATGAGAAACATTATTCAATGAAAACAAAAACCAAAATCTAAAATTTTTAATTTTCAACTGTCATCTTCAACTATCAATCTTCATGTAATAGATAATTATTTTAGATGTTCAATAATATCTTAGTGTATTTTGGATACATGTTAAGAATTGAGATTATGTTTGTACAAATCTTTTTTATGGGACTTTGAATATTTTAGGTTTTATCGGATATCCATTTAACTTCAGGTTCGATTCAAATAATACCCATAAACTGAAATGCCATAAAAAAAATATATTCGGTATTTAGGATCAGTTTGGATTTATTTTTATCGGATCGTTTTGGTTCGGGTTTTCAAGTTCGATTTATTTGCCCAGTCTTATATATAATTTTGTAAAGTTATTCTTTTAATCTAACATATGTGGACAAATAGTTATGTAGTTTTATGATGATCTTAAAATATTATATATAATTTAATTTTAATAAGGAAAGAAAATAATGTAATTATTCGTGTGTTTTTTAATAAACTATAGTTAAGGAAAAAATCAAGTAAATATATATTTTTAAAAGTAAAAAAAAATATTAAAACTAAAAGTTTAGAAAATAGCTATGAGTTATCAATATGAATCTGTTTTAAATCGATGTTAAAAAAAGTTTAAGAAATAGTCAAAACTTTGTGGAACCGTCACATAAGACTACAATACTCCTTTTCAGTTTATTTAAAATTATGTGCTCATATGAAACAAAATACTTGTGTACTAATAATGTAGGTTGTCCATGTGGTTGTCCATTAATTAATATGTGAAGTTTACCAAGACAATAAACATGGCTATTTCTGATTTAATATGATGTCAGCCATTTTTGTTTGACCTTCTTTTGGACCATTAAGCGTACCCAACTGCCCACGATAAGATTGCAATGGCAGTCGAAAACTAAGAGCTTGATTATAGGGATTTTTTAATGATTTTTTTTAAAAAAAATTATTATGTGGATTCCATGAATATTATAAAAGTCAGTTATAAACACTATGAATTAATAACTGATAAATATTTTTTATGGGTTTCTTATACTGTCTGTAATTGGTTCGCTTTTACATTTTTCCTTTTTTCTTAGATAAAAAAATTAAGCAATCCAAATGAATTTTAAGGATAATCATGCTCTAACTTCATAGCTCGGCATAAACTTATGTGGGTTGTAATTGTTCATTGGCGCTAAAAAAAAAACATTACACATTGTTTTAGAGAGAGTTACGTAGAAGACTATGTTTCTAGCATACATTTTTAAAAAATGATGGGAAAACAAGCGATATTAAAATGATTTAGTCTACGCACTTTTTCTCAATGCAAAATGAAGTCGAGTCCATGATGCGATATTAATTTGTATGAAAAAAATATCTCATTAAATGATTTCCTTTACCAATTATACTAATCTAGCTTTGTCCCAACCTTCTTTTTTTCCGGCTAAACGATTTTCATTAGGAAACTTTTGTTTTATAACAAAAAAAAACAATAATCCATCAAGTTATCACATGAACTTATAGGCTATGATACATTCTGTATATATGTAATAATTGCCAGACACAAACTTAGGTATGAACATGTATTTTTCTTTTCTTTTTTTTTTGGTTAAAAATATGCTTTACCCCTTCAACTTTTAATTGCTTTCACTTTTTGTTAAACCAATTATTAAAATTTGTATATTACATATTAAAAATATATATTTTTTTACACATTAGAAGTTTTGAAAATTTCAAAATAAACATATATTTTTATAAATTTTATACAATATTCTATAAACTCGATTTTAAATCTATACTATCTTACATATGAATAAAGTATAATTAGATTTGTTTTTTTTTTCAAATTAGACACAATTTTGTTGTGTTCTATTCTATTTAAGTAATATTTAGTAGAAATGTAACATTTCTCTCTCTCACTCTCTCTAAAATACTTTCTAGTCACGCAAACTGTTCTATGTAGGGCGGAGACTTATTATCCGGGATTCAGATTCGATCTGAGATCCGTTCCAAAAACAGGATATCCGGGGCACACGGATCCGAATCCGCATAGTAAAATCTCAGATCCGTCCAAACCGGATCCAAATCCGGATAGTAAAATCTCGGATCCGTCCAAACCGGATCCGAATCCATATAGTAAAATCTCGGATCCGTCCAAACCAGATCCGAATCCGGATATCTTAATTTTTAGGTCCGGATATCCGGATCTGTGTTTTAAATTATAAGAAATTTTAAATTTTATTAATAGTTATATTAATATATTAATATTTATAGATATAATTAATCTTATAATATTATATTTTACTTTTAATAATATTATATGTCATATATATATATATATATATTCATAAATTATAAATCATTTAATTTGTCTATTATTTTTAATTTTTATGTATTTTAAAATAATTTTTATTTATTTTTACGAATCCGGATCCGAATCCGGATATCCGCGGATATTATAAATTCTAGACGGATACTAAAATCACGGATCTGGATACTCTAAAATTCTCGGATATCCGGATCCGTCCCGGTCCGAGTTCTATGTGTACATAAGAAATATAATAGTATTATGTAAGTATTTTTTTTTGTCAATTTGGTCACTTTGGACCGAAATCCTCAAATTGAGGTAAGGAGGGGTCGAACCCTTAACGTCAGGGCCGAAGGCAGTGCTCAGTTGCCACTTGGCTACGAACAACCCGACAGTATTATGTAAGTATATATTGTTGGAAAAACTAACATTCAAGTGTGTTTCTCACTTCCACTTTCTGTGAGGGAGAAAAATGTCTTCACTTATATATACTTGTCACATCCTTTACATATACTTTGTTTTCTTAGAGGGTGTTATTGGTTATATAAGTTGAAATCATCTCCTTAGATTTAAAATAGGGTAGATTTAAAAAAAATTTGATTCATTTTACAATCTAAAATACTTGATTTATTTTAGATGTTTTAAATCTGTGTCGATGTGTTTATAAATTCAACATAAGATTTCCTTAGCATAATTATAATTTATTTTGAGGATTCTAATATGAATTGTAATTCCAAAGTTCAAAAATTATAAAAGATGAATTAAGTATATGTGAAGTACGGAAGATAAAAAATCTGAGCTTGATGAATGTGTAATGCAAATAAAATATGGGTTTCTCAACTGATGAAAGCTATTTTCTAGGTTTTTCTAAGTTTGATCTATTAAAGATGAAAATGCCAGTGCTAACTTTATAAACAAAATAAAAAAAGAGGGTGACTTTATCAAACTGCTCATTTATCTATTTTCTAGATACATAGAATCTGATTTGAAAGTGAGAAATCTTGCCACTTGATGAATGTTTTTTCATGATGAGTGTTCTTTCAACATCTCATATTTTTCCACTGAGTCTTGATTTTAATAGAAACAGTTTATAAATCACGAGGTAATAAATCAGATTCTGACTCATAAATTTTACACGTAAAATTGAATCTAAATCCATTCAAAGTATTTGAAGTCAAATGAATTGTAAAATTTTATCAAACATGAATAACACAAGATTTTAAATCTTGTATTTAAATGTTTAACTGAATAACAATGGATTTCAAAATCTTTTAATGAAGATATTTTAAATACAAGAACCAATAACTTTAAATTTAAAATCTTTTAAAAGCAATATTTTAAATACAATAACCAATAACACAAAATTTTAACTCATGATTTAAAATCAATCATTGAATAACAATACATTATAAAACCAAAATAATGAACTTTAATTCCACTAACCAATAACACCACCTTAATTTTTTTTCTACTTATATGTACTACACAAATTAACCCTTTTCATTAACGTATGTCAAGTCAAGAGTTACAAGCTGTAGTAAAAAAGATGGACAATGGAACAAGACCTACTTAGAATCGCCAATAAGTCAACACACTTATTACATTCTCGTTTTTGAAAACAAAAGGAGATAGATTCAAATTGCGGTACTCAATACTCACTGGTAGATAAATAGCAAAAAGATTTGTTCCAACCTTAACCACAAAATTTTGGTTAAACGCAAAAAGATTAGAAGCTTCGTAAATATATTTTTTTACGTCAATATAAACCGATTCCAAACTGGGGACTCTGTATCTGTAATTGAGGTATTTTCTATATGAAGAATCTTG
This sequence comes from Eruca vesicaria subsp. sativa, assembly GCA_932364175.1. Taxonomy (NCBI): domain Eukaryota; kingdom Viridiplantae; phylum Streptophyta; class Magnoliopsida; order Brassicales; family Brassicaceae; genus Eruca; species Eruca vesicaria. The sequence goes on from CAKOAT010638487.1 coordinate 36,670, forward strand.
TTTGAGAAAGCAATTTAACTAAAAACAAAAAATATTGCAAACTACATATAATGACAAAAATAAACAAAAATTGATATTTTGCTTACAAGAAAAACAAAATAAAATGAAGCAAACAAAAAAGTTTAACATGATTCAAATTGAAAGGAAGAGAAATTAATAGAACATTTAAATGATTTTAGTTGACGTGATAATAAGTATATCTAAATTACACTTGAATAAATTACTTAGGAAGAGATGAATTGGAGAATCTCGGAATAAATTACTTAGGCGCTCCATATTTACTATCATCTTATATAATGTAAGTGAGAGTTGTAGTTAAGGTCTAACATCTTAGAGTGGAGAGGGATGAGTTTCATGTGGAACATCGTGTTGGTTATCATAGCTTTAGTGATTGTGAGGATCAGCAAGTGGTGGTGGCGATGGTCGAATCCGAACTCCAATTGCAATGGCAAGTTACCTCCAGGGTCAATGGGTTTTCCAATCATTGGGGATACAGTTGAATTCTTCAAGCCTTGTGGAGGGCTCGAGATCCCACCCTTTTTTCAGAAGAGGATGCTAAGGTAATATATATATATGCTTGTGGAAATCTCTAGCTTTTAGTTATTGTTTGTTTTGTATAAAACGTTTCCAGGTACGGGTCGTTGTTTCGGACCAACATCTTGGGTTCCAATACCGTGATTTCAACAGACCCAGATGTCATCTACGAGATTTTCAGACAAGAGAACAAGTCTTTTGTGCTTAGCTATCCGGATGTTTTTAACAAGGTAGTTGGAAAAGACAATTTGTTCTACAAGACAGGGGACATCCACAAGCATATCAAACAAACCACTTTGCATCTTATTGGCTCCGAAGCTTTGAAGCGAAAGATGATAGAAAGTATGAACCAGGCAACTCGCGAGCATCTTAGATTGAAGGCTAGCGAGGACACATTCGACCTTAAGGATGCTGTTTCAAGCGTAGGCTACACCAACTTAGTTTAGTCTTTTGACCAACTTCATTAATTGATCTTAATTAATAATCCCTTTTTTTTTAAACGTAGTTGGTAGCATCGTACATGACACGAAATCTGATAAGTAACCTCGAACCGGAGACTGAAGCCAAGCTTATAGATCATTTCAAGGCCTTCAATTTTGATTGGTTCAAGTCACCTTTTGCCCCCTCTGCCTGGAAGATTATCTACAAAGTCCTTAGGGTGAGAAAATAATTTTCTCTTCCTTTTTTTTTTTTTTTTTGTGATACGAAAAAGAATCATAACAGAGAAACCTTTATATAACTATATATATATATATATATACCCTCTGATATAATAGCCAGTCCTGTAATTCCATTTGTTTTATCGTATCCAGGCAGGTAGAAAAGCAACAAAGGTGATAAAGGAAGCTCTAGAGAGGAGGAAAGAGTCGGAAGAAAAACAAGAAGACTTCCTTGATACATTGCTAGAGGAGATGGAGAAAGAAGGCAGCATTTATTACAAAGAGTCTGTTATTAGCCTCCTCTTAGGTATCGGAGTCGTCTCTAATGAGAGTATCTCTACCACTGCTGCCTTGACCGTCAACTTTATATCCAAAAACCCAAGAGTGCTTGCGGAGCTCAAGGTAATATTAATTCTTTTGTTGAACTCAGAAAATTTAATTACTAGTGGATTGAACTAACTATATATATATCAACTTGTTAAGAGAGAGCATGAGGCGATCCTACAGAAGAGAGACGATAAAGAAGCTGGACTTAGCTGGGAAGAGTATAGACACAGCATGAGTTTCACTAGCATGGTAAGAAATTTTTTATCCACCCTGGAAATTTATAACCATACCGTATTATGTCTCATGATCTATATTAAGTACTCAAGTGTACGTGTAGGTTATCAACGAATCGCTTCGGTTGTCAACCTTGGTTTCTGTAATATTTAGAAAGGCTGTGAAAGATGTCGAAATCAAAGGCAAGTTATATACATATAGTTGTAAAGTGCACATTCTCAAAGATATTGATTAGAAGTTGAGAGACATGGGGGGAAATACTTGTAAATATGCAGGATACACGATTCCAGCGGGTTGGATAGTGGCCGTTGCACCTTCAGTGGTTCACTATAATTCTGAAATCTATGAGAATCCATTGGAGTTTAATCCATGGAGATGGGAGGTATTTACTATATACTTACCCTAATATTTATTTTAACCATATTACCAACAAGAATCTTATAATAGAGAGAGCTTTGTGTGGCAGGGGAAAGATTTGCGGTCAGGGTCTAAATCTTTGATGGCGTTTGGGGCTGGAATGAGACAATGTGTGGGAGCAGATTTTGCGAGAGTTCAGTTGGCAGTCTTCCTTCACCATCTTGTAACCACTTACGATTTCTCGGTGGTCCAAGAATGTGAGATTAATCGGAGACCGTTTATTTGTTTCACCAAGAACTTGCTTATAAACATATCCCCAAGTCTTCCTGGTCAACGCTGCAGTTCCAAATCTGAATAACCTGATAAACAATATATATGCCTATATTTCCCCTCTCTTGCTTCTTGTTTTTTCTTTATGAATAACGCAAAATCCCGAGGAATGCACGAGTCATTATAAATTGTAGTTAAGCTATTGTTTTTATGGAAGTTTCTCAAACGAAATATATGGTCGATTAAAATATTTAAATGAACAATCTTAAATAACCAAACCAGAATTAAAAAGATTAATTACAAGATGAAGAAACTTGAGAATAAATCTTTCACCATTTGAAGTAGAAGTATTTATCTAAGCAATGAACTATATTAGGGTTGGTTCCTAAGAAGATGATAGTTGAGTTTGCAATAAATTATACCAAAATTGAGGAAATTATTATGTTTTCGCCATATTTGAAAAAATATAAGAGGAGTAAAAATTTGTGTTGTAAATGTAAAGAAAAGAACGTAAAACAAAACTGCACATCTTGACGTTTTCGTCTGAATATTATTGGGTAGAGTCTCCTGACACTATGCAATACATTAGCTTTTTTTACTATTTCACTATACAAAGGATCGATTTAATTATTCGTAGAAACGTGAAGTTTAGATAATTGGAATCTAAACCCAGCTCACAAACGAGATATAATGCATTCATCATTTAGCCAAATAAATAAAACCTCTCCATTTTATTTTATATGTTGTTTAAGCTTTCTCCACATCTATTATGAAAACCATTAATTTTTTTATTATACCCTTACCTACTGTACATTATTTTATTTTATTTTGTTAACTAATGAAATAAAATGTAATTAGATTTTGATCCGCGCAACCGTGCGGGTTTTGTTTTCATATTTATATATATATATGTATATACACATATATTTGTTTTGTAAATTAGTGACGTTAGTCATATATTTAAATATTTATATAACTATTACAAACACAATAGTTTTATAGCTTGTAGGTTAATATTAATCGTTTCAATAGTTTCTTATTTTATATATATATACTAAAATATGTTTAAAACCCCATATTTGAAAATTATTTTATATTCAATTTATATTATTCTGATCTGAGTTTCAAAGTTAGATTACCGTTTAGGAAACTTTTTATGTTTATTTAGATACTGGTCATGTTCGTTTGGTGGTCGCCACCATCAGCGACCAGAGTCAGCGACCAGCGTCAGCGACTTGATGTCGCTGATAGTTGTTCGTTTGGTGGTCGCTAGCGTCAGCGACTGATCGCAGCGGTTGTCGCTAAGTTGTTCGTTTCAGTGTCGCTTGCGACCAGTTCTTTACATTTAAATTATTATTTTTTGATAAAAAATATGATCATAGTTATTTTTTTTTTTTGAAAATTCATTTTCAGTTACTAAATTATTAAAAATTCATAAATAGAAAAAGTCAAAAAATATTAATATTTTTTTATTAAAAGATAAGTATAAAATACAGAAAATAGAAAAATTATAAAGGTACTTGTAAAATAAGGTCAATGTTTAGTGTTTATTGGTTGAGATTTTCTGGATTTTATAGCTAGATTAATACATGCTTTGTAAATAGCTGCTAAAAGCATTTCACTTATTTATTTTCTTTGATTTGATATATGAGAATCATTTTAAGATAATAAATTATTCTAATTTGAATTAGATAAATCGTAACTGAGAGATTGACTGCTATTTAGATTTTTTGTATTTGTTATGTTCTTTGTGTGTATTAGCTAGAATTGGAAAAGTTTATGATTGTTAAAGAGAAAAAACAATAGTAATGATAGCTAAATAACCAAGTTATATCTACTCTAAACATTAAAATTATTTAACAAGTACTTTTAAGATTTCTTTTGAATTTTTATGATTTGATATTTATGTATTTTAGACTTATTTTACTAATAAAATAATATAAATACTTTTTGATTTTTTGTTTCAAAAAAAAAATTAATGACATTTCGGATTTTTTTTGTTTTATGAATTTTTCTATTTTTGTATTATTATAATTATTTTAATAATAAAATATTATTTGTTTATTTTTTTCGTTTTTCAAAAGTTTAGTGAATTTATGATTATTTTGCTTTTTTTATGAATTTATTATATTTTTGTATTATTATTTTTATTTTATTAATAAAAAAATTAAATTATTGTTTGCTATTCTTTTTTTTTGTTTTTGGTGAATTTTTCTATTTTCAGTATTATTATATTTATTTTACTAATAAAATTATTTAATTATTATTAAAAAAACTAAGGATTTTTATAAAAAATTTCTATTTTTGTATAATTATATTTATTTTATTTATACAATAAATTGTTTTTTAAAATACTGACTTTTAGGATTTTGTTTATGATTTTTATTGATTTTTATGATTTGTTTTGAATTTTTATAATTTTTCTATTTTTGTATTATTATATTTATTTTATTAATAAAATAATTTATTTATTATTTGTGATTTTTGTTTTTTATTTTTTAGTGAATTTATGCTTTATTTTGACTTTTTATGATTTTTTGTATTTTTGAATTTATTATTATTTTTGCTTTATTTTTATTTTCACATTTATTTTATTAATAAAATAATATTTTTAATTTTTAATAATTTTTTTATTTTCATATTTATTTTTTAAGAAAATAATTTTTTTTCTCTCGTAAGGTTTTGGTCGCTAACGCTAAAATTTCAGCGTTCAAAATTTTTAATCGCTGAACGCTAGCGTCTGGTCGCTGCGATCAGTCGCTGAAACGCCGACCAGTAAACGAACAACGTTTAGTTGCTGAAGTTGGTCGCTGACGCTAGCGACCTCCAAACGAACAGCACCACTATGTTATTATATAAATTTAAGATATGTTATTTTATACATGTATTATATAGTTACTAATGTTAATCCGTTCTTCAACATATTATATATTTTAACATAAATATTTGTTTTTTATGAAAATAAAATTGATTAATCTTTCAATTTAATATAATTTTATAACATTTACTTCGATATAATAATTTTTATTTATATGATAGATTATGATTATAAAATAAATAAAAATAATATTTTTCATATTATAAGAGATAATTGAATATATATATATATATAGATATATTAATTTATAATTATATTTCATTATTAATTCAAAATTAGTGAAAAATTTAAATAATGTTTTTAAAGTTAAAAGCTTGGTAAAAAAATTTCAACAGATTTGTTAAAAAGATTTAACATATATTTATATTTAAATTAAAAAATATATCAAAAGATATTATGATAAAAGTAGTTACAAAGAAATGAAATATATTTAATAAAAAATTTTAGTAATAGTCCAAATAAAAAAAAAATTCATACATATGAGTTATGACTTCTCTTTTAATATAATACACTAGATTTTGATCCGCGTTTTCAAAGCGCGGGTGTATGTTTGATGCAAACATTATATAATCACATTTCGAGTACATGTAGAATGTGGATATACTTATTTAGTTCATTAATTTCATCAAACGTAGTATTTTAATAAATGCAGGATAATCTTTCGGTGAAAATTTTATATGACCGCATTTTTGTTTTATATAAAGTAGACATGTGCATAAAATCCATAACTCGTTGTCTAAACTCAATCTAAACAAAAAATCTGGATCCGTAATCGGTCAAAATCTAGAATATATCAGAATGAGTTTTGTAGGATGGTACAAAATATATCCAAATACAAAGTGTCATTAGCCAGACCCGAACGAATAACCCAAAAACCAAAAAAATCTGGAAAAAATCTGAATTGATCTGAATTTCTAAATTAATCATAAATATAATATTTGAACATAAATATCTAGTTTAAATATTTAGTTCTATATTTATTTTAAAATGATATTTAAAATTAATTATCTAAATTTTAAATAAGTACATTAATATCCAATTCTATAAAAATAAGTATTTTTTCTTGTTTTGGTTTTGGATTTTAGATTTCCAAACCAATATAACCTGAATCCGAACGATATATGGTTATTTTATCGGTATTAGGATGTGTACAAATTAGAACCAAACCCGACGTATTATATTTGAATTTGATCCATACTTAAAAACATGCTAACTTACAAATTATGACACCTATGATGTGATAAAAATTAGGTTTGATTCAATATTCGACCCGTATCCCAATAGGTACTGGAACTCCCAAGCATAACTTAAATCATGTTTTATATTTTGTTAAAATTAATCTTATATTTGATAAATATTTTGTTTGTTTATTGGAATAACCCGTAAAATTATAATCATAAAAATATCCGTAATAACATGTTTCATCATATAATTAAATATTAGTAGTAGCTATTATTAATATTTATTTTATAAAAAATATATAAACGATTTTAAGACTTTATCTATGATAATTATATTATTATGTATTGGTAGAGGTTTAAAGAATTTATTTATTATTATTTCGTGTATCAGTTAATATAATTAAATATTATTTTTTATATCTTAATGTTTTAATTTAGATATGTATATTAAAATATAAAATTATTTCTTTTTTAAATATCTTATGTTAGTATTTTCTTATTCTGTAAATGTAATTTATTTAGTTTATAATTTATAAAGTAGATTAATTTATATTTTAGTTATTATTGGTGTAATTTTTAGTTACAAATATGAAATATTTATATGTAAATGTTATAGAAGGTTATTTCTTATTCTGTAAATCAAAATGAGTTAATACTCATTTTAATTTAGTTTAATATTATTTTACATTTTTATTAAAATAATATTAAAATAATAAATATTTATTTTTAAAATAAAAATATATTAAAGATATTGTTTAATTATAATCTGAAAAAGTAGCTAAGAATATCTTTTTGATATATTTAAATATTATACTAATATTATGTGTTTATTTAGTAATAACTAAGTTTGTTGTATGTAACACAACATAAAATTAAATAAATGTAATATTTTACTTGAAAGTAGATAAAATATGCTTCTATTTTAATAGTATTGATGATAAAAATAGAAAAACTATCATATATTGTATTGAAATATAAAATGATACTTAAATGAGATCGATTTTAAATTTTACAACAACGTTTATAACGAAATTGAGGGAATATTCATATAAATACAGTGAAGAAGATGAACCATTGATCGTCCGGATCATAAACTCGGGCCAAACCGGCTGAGTCGAGAAACTGGAGTGCACTTAAGAGGATGAGCCATGGTAAGACTCATTCCTTCAACAACCTCTTCCATGCTAACTCCTTTGACTCTCCAGTCAAAGGATTGCACCATCATTCCAGTTGCGATTCCGACAAAGATATAGGCTACATTTGTTGCAGGACATCCCCTTCTCCCAGCTCCAAAAGGAAGGTACTTGAATGCTTGCTCTTTTCTCTCCTCCTCCCCTTCTTGCTTTGAAGTTAAAAACCTCTCCGGCTTAAACTCATTAGGATCTTCCCAAGAATCTGGATCTCTCATAAGAGCATAAACATTAACAACAAGTGTTGTTTTTTCCGGTACATAGAAATCTTTAATGATCTCACAGTTTTTTTCGAACCTTCTAATCACTAAAGGTGAGGGTGGGTGCAAGCGTAGCCCTTCTTTAACCACCGCTTGCAAATAAGGGAGGTTTGGTAGATCTGTTTCTTGGATCAATCTTTCTTTCCCTACAACCAGATCAATTTCATCTCTTAATCTCTCGAGAATGTTAGCGTTCTTAACGAGCTCCGCCATTATCCACTGTGTTGTGAGGGCAGAGGTGTCTGTGCCTCCCATAAAAATCTCCAGGAAGAAAGACTTGATCTGGTTCCTAGTGATTTTATACTCCGCATTTTCCTCTCGACAAGCTTCCAACAGCAAATCCATCATGTCCATATCTTGATCCTTCTCCGGTCTCTCTTCATGCTCCACAAGAATCCTCTCTAACAACTCATCAAACCGGTCCGAAACATCCATTATATCTTTCTTAAAAAGAGAGATTCCAAGCTTCTCAAGTGGCTTACGAAATATGTTTGCAAAGAAAATCTTCTTCGATAAGGCAAAAGACTTTATAATTAATTCCCTGACAGTCTCTACCTCACCGTTCTCCTCTGAACAACTCCTCCCTATGCTCATCCTGCAGATCATGTTGTTAGTGAACTTCGTCGTTTCTTTACCAATCTCAATGCTTTCTTTCTTCACCGCCTTATCGTGCAGATTCGAGTAAAATCGCTCTAGCTCCTCTGCACGGACGCCTCGTGACTTCTCGATAGCCCGCGGTCGAAGAAGCTTCGTGGCAAGAAGCTTCTTTATGAACTTGCAGTAATCTCCATAAGGAGCTACGGTGAAGCCGGAAGATCCACACACGAGAGACTCGTCGATGGCAGGCGTGCCGCGAGACGAGATGTTTAAGTCGTGCGTGGTGAATAACTCGTGTGCCACTGAGGCAGAAGAGACGAGGACTATGGGAAAACTGAAAATGTGGAGATGGAGGAGAGGTCCATACTTGGTGGATATTTTCTGAAAAGCCTTGTGGGGTAGACCAGAGAGAAAGAGGTGAAGATGGCCGATGATCGGCAAAGAGGGAGGGCTCAGACCCAAGTCATTTGTCTTCTTGAAGAAGAAAACAATGTAACAGAAAAATGAGAAGAAGCAGAGGAGAATGAAGATGAAGCCGTTTTGAAAGTCAACAATATTGCTTGCTGCCATTGTTTGAGTGAGAGGCCGATGAAATTTAATTAGGAATCGGAAGGTTATATATATAACTAGATTACTATAACTCGTGTTATTAGAGATCTAATTTAAACCCGATGTTAATAATTTGTGTATTATACAATAAAAATATCTTATCCCCTATATATTAATTGAGAAACATTTGAAAAGATGTAACCTCAAGTTTGTATTAATTAAAAAGTAACCTTGCTTAGTTGTCAATCAATTAGCATATCAATTAAACTGACGTGGCGGCTTTAGGTTCAATTGAAATTTGCTAGGGAAAAATAATTAGAGATGCATATAACGCATGTAACATAGTTTATATATTTATATATATCGCACACATGTAATGGAAGAAAAGGAAAATATACGATTTGATAACGATTTGCATATATTAACTATAATAACTTCATTCCTTTTAATTTATGGAAGTGTATATGTAAAATGGAAAATACTTAAATTCAAATAATCATAACGTAATTTATAAATCATTGGNATATACAATATATAAGATTGATTATTTTGATTTATTTACCCTAATTGTGAATAAACAAGAGTAATAGTTAAATTTATATGCATACGCCAATTTGTTACATAATAGTAATTGATTTCTTAGTTATTTAATATATATATATTTATTATTTTATTATTTATAATATGCAGAAAAATATAAAAGAAATAATAAATATAAAATATTTATTGTGCATAAAGTGCAGATCTTAACCTAAGTATTTAAAACTTATTGATCCAATGTGTTGTAGAGAGATCTAATGCTTTCTGTTTAATTATTTTAAAACTTAAATATTTTCTAAATTTCAGGTCAAAACAAACAAACGAAATGAGAATAAAATTCAAAATAAATATTTATATCGAGTAATAAGCAAAATATAAAAAAAAAACATAGCAAGAGAAAAATGGAAGATAAATAGGATTGACACGTGAACGTGAACTTCTCATAACTGGAAGATAAATAGTATTGACACGTGAACATAACCTTCTTATAACCATAATTAATTTTTAAATTGTTAAATCATGATATAAAACTGAGTTAATTTTTAATTTGTTAACTTTTAATTTTTTTAATTTTTTAAATCATTATGGCTATGTTAAATCATGACAATAATTAATTTTAAATTGTTTATTTGTATTCGAAAAACTTAAAATATTGCTTTTAAAAATAATTTTAAATTTAACATAATNATATAATTTTCTAATATTATTAGACAAATAAATAAATTATATTAAATTAGTTTAGAAACTTTATATATTTTAATTGCAAATATTTTACCAATTGCTTCTTTAAAAATATTAGGGAACTTGCTATACTCTACCAATCAAGCCCAGTGACACTCCATTTATTTTCCATCACTCGAACACTGAAAAGTAAAAAGATATATGATCAGATCCATTAAATTCTAAGATTTGATTTACATTTCTAATTAAAATTGTTTTTGATCATACGTATAGATAATTATATAAAAATTCCAAAATTCTAAAATTTCAAATACATACAAAAATAATCATATGTAAATTTTAAATTTGTGAATATTAAAATTTTATATTTTAATTACATATATTACCCTGCGCAAGGCGCGGGTCTTATCCTAGCTGTTATATAAAAGTTTAGTCATTGAAGGATTAATTTGTATCTTAAAATTTTAAAATTTAGATAAAAGATTACACATTTTTAAATTAATTCATGTAATTATAACAGTGTTTGAGAGACCTAATCTAAAATTATTAATTTTCTAAATTCTTTTATCTATACTATTAAAACATAAGAATTTTTGAAATTATTTTATATAGTACAACTGTGGCATTACTATTTAATTTAATATTATTATAATTAATTTTAAATTAACAATAATATTTCCTAAACTACTTCAAAATTTACATTTTCTTTAATTTATTTACAAATAAAGGCGACCGAACGCTCCAAGGCTATTTTGCCATGATTCTAAAGACGAAGAAAACCTCAGATACTCTGTTGATTGGGTTTTGAGATCATTGAGGTTCAAAGTTCAAACTCGATTTCTGATGTATGGAAAGAGGATATTCTTAGTTTGAAATTTCTTTATTCTACAATAAATTTTATAGAATTAATTTATCTATGAATTTGTTGTTTGCATTTAGAAAATACGAGTTTTCTCAAAACTTCATATTTATATATCTCATCAAAAGGGGATTATAGCTTAAATATTTGATATTTAAATAAGACAATTATGAATATTTTGTGATTGTTTTGTTAGAAAAAAAACTGTTGACGATTAATATTTAAAATAAAAAACTGACTTAACAAAATTTGTTAAGTTTACATAGTTGATACATGCAATAATCTGGTCAATTACAATTGAATTACCATATCTAATGTATTAACTAGATATTGATCCACGTTTAGCAAAAGCTATATATTAAATGATGAAAATTTTCACTAATAACTTAACAAATAGTATGTTAATTTTAAGATTTTCTTGTATTTAAAATAAGTTTACATTTAAAATCAGTGTTTTTAAATTCCACTCAAACCCATGGTCAAACCGGTTAATTCGATGATCCGATAATTTGACTTAATTTTTATAAAAGAATATCCATATTTTAAAAAATCACTAAAATTCGAAACTAACCGACTAATGGGTGATATGCAATCTAAATTGATTTAAAATGTCATAGTTTCATATTTTGTCACTTTTTAATCCAAATTTTTACAATCATTATTTTGTAATTTTATGAAATTATGACGTTTCTATAAAACATTTGATAGACAATGAAAAATATAAAAAAATTAAGAACTATAAATATGTCTTGATCATATTAGTCCTTTTATATAGCTTATAATTAATTTTATTATATGTAATTTATTTTGTCAATAATTTGGTTTAATTATAATTAATTTAAATTTGTTGCTAACCATTAGTGTTAAGCATTTTTCTTTGGATAACATATAATTAGAACATTTTTCATAAATATTTTTGTTATTATATTTATTGTAAAATGTATATATATATATATATATTTCATGTAATGGCTATTTGAATTATTATGTTACTTAAATAAATGATATAACCATTATTTAGTAAATATAAATAAAATAATCAGTTAATTTAATTGATTTTTATTAATTGAAATGTTTTTGTAGTATTTAAACCTATAAAAATAAGTTATATTTATTTTTGTTGTTTTATTCATCTAAATAATTTGAAAGAAATTGTTAGAAATTATTAAAAAGCTAAGCCCTAATATTTTATATTGTTTGAATACATGATTAATTATAATGTTGCTTGTAAATATGAATAATAGTATAAAGAAAGTAGTATGTTTTTTTAAAGCATTGATAAGAGTGTAAAGAAATGAATATTAGTGATTTAATGTAGGTTTAAATATAAAATTGAAAGATGTATTTAATTTAAAAACTTACAAAATAATCCAACATATTGTTTCTATTTTAATAAGATAAGTTTTACAAAAGAGAAAATTTACATATGCAAAACTGTAAAATTTAAATAGTTTGTACATGTCATAATCTCAATTATTATTTAATTGAGATGTCCTTACTCTAACTACCTTTAGTTTTTATTCCAAATTAGAGTAAAAAGGAGATAACGTAAAAAAAATATACTTCAACCCATCTTTATTTTCATTACATAATAGAATTTACTCTGTAAATGGAGTAATCCATTTTTGTTTATTTTTTTAGACAACTACTTTTTTTTGTTTGTTCATTATTTTATTATGGAGTGGGGTCAAAAAATTTTCCATATTTATTTTTATTCCTTTTAAATGAAAATTTGAGTTTTATATTGGAGATGTTCTAATTTTAAAAAATTTAAGATTGATCAAACTTTCTCAAGCATAAACATTGGGAGTGATGAACTATTAGTGGAGTCAGATTCAAAGGTTCTAGTCAATATAGTCAACACGAACAAGTTATCGGAGCTGTACAAAGCAATGGTTCAGCTGATCTTCTGGCCAAGCAAGCCTTACATGTAACGTCTCAAACTCTAGTCCTTTAATTAGTGAACTAAACTTGTCTGCGCTGATGTTTTCAATTTGTAATAGATAACATCTATGATTGATCAATGGTTTTTTATTTTTTGTATATATGTCTATTTTCTATATGGTGGTTGGATGTTAAACAAATTAAATTGATATGTTATATAAATTATTGTTCATTTGATCATGTTTTACTATATGAACCATTTTCTAGTGTATTTTCTGATCAAACCATTCCATTAACTTAAAAGGATCATCCTACAGAATTAGCAATCTCACAGAGATTGTTTGAAAGCGTAAACAGAGCATTCTTCGCCAACGTTACAAATGCGAGAGATAAACTTAAATGAGATAGATGAGAAGGAATTGCTCAACAAGCCTAAGTCATGGAGCAATCCTTGAAGGGCGGTCACATTCTTGTTACATGTGATTGCATCAATAAGAACCTTAGAATCTGAACAACAGATCACGTCTTTGATATTAGAGGCGATGGCCTGTGACAGGCCAGCTTTCATCGCAAAAGCCTCTGCTGCTAAAGCTGAGCCGATATGGCGTTGAGACTCGGTTCCTTGGAAGATAACAGTGCCTGAGGAGTCACTACAGACCCTACCCAGACCCCCTGCAAAAGAAACAGCCTTCCAAGCAGCATCCGTACAAATAATTGTTAGAAATTATTAAAAAGATAAGCCCTAATATTTTATATTGTTTGAATACATGATTAATTATAATGTTGTTTGGAAATATGAATAGTAGTATAAAGAAAGTAGTATGTTTTTTGAAAGAATTGATAATATTGTAAAGAAATGAATATTAGTGATTTAATGTAGGTTTAAATATAAAATTGAAAGATGTATTTAATTTAAAAACTTACAAAATAAAAATTAGATCCAACATAATGTTTCTATTTAATAAGATAGGTTTTATAAAAGAGAAAATTTACATATGCAAAACTGTAAAATTTAAATAGTTGGTACATGTCATAATCTCAATTAGTAATTGACTTCGTAATTTATAAGGATTATTAAGAGTCAGTACAATTTTAACAGCCATTTTCTAGTGTATTTGTTTACAAATCTGACCATTAGTATGTTTTATATACATTGATGCATATATTTTCTATTAAAAAGCATTTTTTCATGGCTAAATAGTATTTTTCGAATTTATATGTCTTCCAATTTGCTTTATATGCCAAATAAATTCAACACTTAACACTTAACATATACAGAGATATATGTAATATTAAAGTTGAGAAGATATATTTGCAAACTTTTTAATTTTGTTAGTATACAATAATTTCTAAATTGCCTTAATTCTATTCTAAATTATTAACTTGGAATTTATTTTTGTATTTCTATATTTAGATATAATTTTATCAATAATAGTCATATTAATATTATTTAACATATATTTAATCCAACCTATAAAAACTTAATATGTTTATATCTATCTTATAACATGGGTTTTTATTGATTAATCTACTATTTGATATTTTTACAGAAAATATATCTATCTTATTAAAAGAAAAAAATAAATAAAATATTATTCATGTGTTCATTACTAAATTTTATAATAAAAATCACATTATTTTGTAGGATTTTCATTATTGGCTCTATAGTCTCTTAAATTCACCATATAACAAAACAAATTGGTATCATTATACTGTATCATTGTTCTCGGGTTAAACAATCAAGAATTTAGTAACCAATTTAATTTAGTTCATGCCATTTCAAGACCGGCTTAGGCTATCAATGAAGAATACACACATTTTTCATACACGATCTTTAACAATTTAGATTGGTATTTTCAAATTCGATTGAAACCGTAGTAGACCATCGGTTTCGCTGACTAGTGCGAGCTACTATATAGTATTGTAATAATAGTATAGATTACCAAAGAAATCGTATACTTATTAAACTAATCCTCTATATATTATTTGCAAATTTTGTCACATATTGTCTCTACAGTCAGTTTCACAAAACAATTTGACAAGACTATTAAAATTGATGAGATGGCTTATATTAAAACATGACATAGATAAATATATTTAATTTTGATTTATATTTTTGGTAAACATTTTAAATATGGTAATAACACATACTTTGTAGTTAATGGTGATACTTATTTATGGTAAAAAAATTTAAAATAACTCATACATCATTTTTAAAATATATATATTCAAATATAACATTACAAATTTGAAAATATTATTCTGTTTTGTTTTTAATATTAAAAATTTGTATTATTAATGTTTTCAAAAAAATTGAAATATAAATATCAAAAATTCTTATATTTATGAAAAAAATATAATAATATTTGACAAATTTTCAAATATTTTTCAATTATATTTTTATAAGTATATTAATTTTACTAATAATCTTTCTCAAAATTTTATGCGGTTTTTAAAAAAATATAATTTTCTGTTCTCACTACCGTTAGTTTTATTTATAGCATCTATTAATTTTAGAAATATTATTTAACCATTTTATATTTTGATAATTATATACCTAAGAAATTGTTTTCTTAATTGTATAGAATCTGATTTAACATATTTAAACCAAAAGAAAAATGATAAAAAAATCTGTCTAAAATTTTAATTTTAAATATATACATTTATATTATTAAATTTAAATAAAATTGTTTATTTTATTCTAATTTTACATGTAATTTACGTAAAATTAATAATGTAAAAATAATAAACATAAAATTAACAAATTTTACTTTTAAATATAATTTTATTTTTAAAACTTTTATTTCTGCACATTGTGCAGGGAACACCTAAACTATTGTCTACTCATCTTAACAATAACTATCCTATATATATATTCTGGTTTAATATACATGTTTAAACATATAAAATAATATTGTAAACGGCAACACTATTGATATTTATATAAGCTAACCATTTAATGATTCACATGTCATAAATTAACTTATACAATAATATATGAATACCATATAATTTTATTATCCTAATATACACAAATATGAAACATTCTTCCAACTTAGAGAAATACCAGATTACGGAGAAATATGCACACCGATTTTAAATGTACACGTTTACATGTCAAAAAATGTACACAAAATAACCCACAAATTTCTTGATTGTTCATTCCAGTACATATACATAATTGCACGAATGATACTTGGTTTTTTGTTAAGTCTCCAAACTTTCAAAATAAACAGTTGTCTCATTGATTTAGCTAAAGACTATTAGATTTTATGATTTTAATAATTTTAAATATCTATTTTTATTTCATTTTAAGTTATATATTAGAGGTATATGTTTCATTTGTGTATTTAATTTTATATCACAGGGATTAAAATACAAATTTAGAAGTTTGAATGTGAACTTAAAGAGCAATCTGCACATTTAAAGAGTCTTTGGATCAAAATTGAAATTAACAAAAGTTAAAGGATTAGACGTGCAAAAATGCCAAAGTTAGCCATTGTTGCTTTTGAGCTTTCCTTACCAGTTGGAGGGAGTGTGATTAAGATTATCCCTTATTATGCCTTGTTAGAGTACTTATTTTTGTTGATTTGTGTTGCTTCCTCTTCTCTAACTTTTAATCAAATTGATAAACAATGACTATTCTAATGAAGTATTCATTCGTTTTGATTTATTTGTCGTTATAGAATAAAATTTATGTTTTAAATAAGTGTCGTTTTATGATTTTAATACAATTTTATTAATTTTATATGATAATATATTTTTACTGGTTGAATATAGTTAGGTTTATAGTTAATGATGTTTTTATTTGGGAAATATGCAAGATTAAATGTATTTTAATCTATGTGTAAGAAAATAAAATAGCAATTAAAATGAAACATAAGGAATAACAAACTTGGGAAATAAATAAATACTAATGATAGAGTCACATATAACTAAACAAATCAACTTAATATAAACACGGAAGTCTGTCTTACTTGGTGACTGTTCATGTGTTTGCATGATATTTAAAAGAACTATATACAGTTAATGATATAAAACATGATAATTTATATTAAGCTATATAACTGAATCAGGGTTAATGTCAAATAACAAGTATTTGAGTTGTGGATTTTAATGTAGTAAATTTAATAATAACAAACTTGAAAGTTATTTGTATTGATAGACTCCATACATCTAGACAGATCATCTTAAAATAGTCATTCAAATTTGTCTTACTTGGGTGTTGTCTAATGTCTATGTGTTTGCATGATAATTTAAAATACTGTACTCAGTTAATGATATATAATATATTATTTCATATTTATCATTTATGCAAACATGATTAAATCAATGTTAGTATTAAATAAAATATATGTGAGCTGAAGATTATAATGAAGTTAACTAAATAACAACAAAGTCGGAAAATAATTTAGTAGTAGTGACTGAATCACACAGAGTCAGACAAATCAATCAAAAATAGTCATAAAGATTTGTCTTACTTGATGATTGTCTATGTGCTTTGCATGTTATTTTAATAGTATTACTCTAAATTAATGGTACATAATATGTTATTGATATTTATGCACACATGATTGAATCAATATTAATACTCCATTAAACAATAACTATGTGAGCTGTAGCTTCTAATGAAGTTAAATAATAACAACCTTGGGCAATACGTTAGTAGTAGTGACTGAATCACATAGAACTAGATAAATCAGCTTAAAAATGTCATAGAGGTTTGTCTTACTTGGTGATTGTCATGTGTTTTGCATGATATTTAAAAACTATTATACACAATTAATGATATACATGTTATTTGATATTTATAAATATATTGAATCAATGTTAATGTTAAACAACAATTACGTGTGCTGTAGATTCTAATGAATTGAATGATAATAAAACTTGGGAGATAATAACAAACTTGGGAAATAAACTAATACTACTAGTGACTGAATCAGATACAGCTAGACAAATCAGCTTAAAATAGTCATAGAGATTTGTCTTAGTTATTGTCAACGTGTTTTGAATGATTTTATGATTCTAAAAGTATTTTATGTTAATGCAACTTCAAAGAAAGAATAAACACAATATAGGATCTAGTTCTATAAAAATGACATTGTGACAATTTTTAGCTCGATTTACATCAAAATGACGAGTTTAAGACTGAAAAATGTTGCCAACTCATGAACAATGAATTTTTCTATTGTACTCTCAAAAATGTTTTATTGAGTTTTTGAATTTTATCTAGATTATCAAATCTGTCGGGTGGTTACCTTTATTAGAGTCATTTCTATTCTTTTTTTTTTTTTTGACAAAGTTGATTTGATCACGTATTATATTATGAGAAACTATATATATCGAACCAGCTTTGAAGTATATGAAAAATAATTCAAAAATGAAAATAAGATAATCATAAAATAAAATTGAAATTTTATATACATATTTAAATGAAAATATTAACTTAATATTGATTTATATCAAAAATGGATTCAAAAATATACATATATTAAAAAATGATTTTATTTTAAAATATTTTCCAATAAACATTATAATTTTAAAAAAAAAATATATATAAGAAAAATAAAATTCAAAACCCAATTTTAAACACCAACTTAAATTATGGTTTTTTATATTTCACATTAAGTATTTAAAATATATTATATAGGATTATTTATATGATAATAGGTTTAAAATACTATTAATTATATGATTGCTTATATGATGGTACATAGAAATATCATATTTATATGATGACACATATATGATAATATATAATAGTAACATGAAAAATAAATAGCAACAAGTTTTCAAAAAATAATATATAGAATATTATATTATATTTATAAAAACAAAATAAACATTTAATACAAAATAATAATATATCACTGTCAACTTATAAAAAATATATATTATATAAGAGATAAAATAAACTTCTGTATGGTGCACGGGTCAGAATCTAGTTGGGCATTATAACATAGTGTATATGACAGTAAAATTGAAGTAGATTATAATGAAAACTAGAGATCCAAGTATGCATTGGCATCAAATTTTAAAGACATGATCTTCTATTTAGACTCTAAATGTCTCGTCTCTCTTCTTAAGGACCAGTCCTCTGAGATCTTCTTTAATTTGAGATCTCCATTAATTGCATGTTGAATAGATCATTTACCTCTATCTGTTTTAAATTTATCCCAAGGCTTTGTAATACCTCTGCTGATGGACTAGCCAAAGCAGCTTTGTCTTCTTCTTTTGTACCTCCTCTTGGTGTGGAGTGACTCCTCTATTTCGATAATTAAGTAAGGTTTGACCAAAAAAAAAAAGAGATTCAAGTGATTTTCTTGTAAAACATGAAATGAAAGGGAAAATCACATAAACAATTCTGAAAGTGTACTTATTAACACTTTAAATATTGAATTTTTTTCACTAACACTTTTATATTCCAAAGTGACATTTGTATCATAAAAAACTTCCAAAGTAAAAAGTTGACCGTTAAAAGGTAAAAAGATGATGTGTCAGTTTTCTTTTTCAAAAAAAAAGTTATGTAATTAGAAAATAATAACAAAAAATCAGAAATTAAACGAAAATCCGAATTTTTTTTAAAAATCATAAATTAAAGTAAAAATCAGAATTTGTTTTAAAAATGTCATCAAATTAAATACATATTAAAAATTAAATATAAGAATTTAACTGAAAAATCAAAAATAAACAAGATCAAATCAAAATACAGAAAAACTAAATAAATTCATAAGAAAATGTGAAAATTCAAAAGTTTTTTTTTGCCATTTTGATGATGTCTAAAAATATCATTGGATGTATTCCTCAAAACCATCATTTTAAATGGTTATGTTAGAAATAATCATCATCATTGGTGATATATTTGAAACTGTTTTTATATATTTTTTCTTATCATCATCATTGGTGATATATTTTTTTAAATCTTTTTTCTTTATTTTAACAGTAACTAAATTAAAATAAATATTATAAATTTGATGGACAACAATTAGTTGAAATTCTTTACAAATTTTTTTTTATCTTTAAACAAACAGAGTTGTGTTCAATCGAAGACATATTAATATGATGAACACTAAATATGGAAGAATATAAAAACTTTTCTTTCATGCTTCTGTTTTTATTTTTATTTTCAAAATTTAGAGCTTTCATATTAATTCTAGATTTGATCATTTTACTAGATGATAGAAGCCTTTTTGTTTTTTATTCTTTTATTTAAATATATATTATATTTTTAATAAATGACTTTTTTTGACAATATAACTCTAAATATGATTATATTATATATTTGTATAATATATAATATGATCTCAAACTAAATAATTATTTTTTTTTTTGGTATAAAACTGAATAAACTGAGAACCGATGGTATATAAACCAAATCGAACCGAAGTAAATATGGATTTGGAATAGTAGCTATATTTTAATAACCGAAATACCAAAAATTGAACCGAACTAAAATTCGATATCCGGATTGAACACCCCTAGTCCAAATGAAAACGAACATTTGTTTTATTTTCCAAAACATAATAAAAATAACAACTTCATTCCGCGCAAGGCGCGGATCTTATCCTAGTATATTAATATTTTTAACACCCAAAATTTGTTTAGTTTTCATTTGAACTACCCAAATCTTAATAGATTATTCCGCGAAGTACTAATGTAAAAGAATAAAATTATGAGATAAAAATGGTGGGAAGGATGTTAAATTTAATTACACAAAAATATAGTGTAATAATTAAATAGTTGTTGGAATTATTAGGTGGACCATTATATGTGAGAGTGTGATGTACTGCTTCTTCATTCCGTACTCTCCCCTACACGCATATACCTGTTGACTTTGAAGATTTACACAGAAATGAAGATGGAGGAAGTAGAGAGAGAAGTGATCAAGCCTGCTTCACCTTCAACTAATGATCGTCTTCAACTCTCCCTGCTGGATCTCATGAATAGCCCAGCTTACGTGCCCGTGATCTTCTTCTACAAAGCTGAAGATCTCGTGCCAGAGATCACCTCCGCGAAACTGAAGAGCTCATTGTCCCAGACTTTGTCGCGCTTCTATCCACTAGCTGGACGAAGAGAAGGCATCTCCATCAGCTGCAACGACGAAGGAGCCGTCTTCACTGAGGCACGCACTGATCTCCTTCTCCATGACTTTCTGAGAAACCTCAACACTAGCTCCCTAGAGAGATTTTACCCGACAATGGCCCCTGGAGATTCTCCGACCGAGTGGCCTTTGTTGAATGTCAAGGCTACTTTCTTCGGATCAGGATCAGGAGTGGCGGTCTCAGTCTCTGCCTCTCATAGCATATGTGACGCAACCTCACTGCTAACCTTCATCAAGGACTGGGCCACCATCACCGCAAAAGGGAAGATGTCAACTGATGATAAGATCCATTTTGCTGAGACGACCATTTACCCTCCTCCTCCTATCTCTTTTTTACAGACCCCACCTACTGCCAGTTTACCGGGGAAGTGTGTAATGAATAGGTTTGTCTTCGAATCTTCTAAGATCGATGAGCTGAAACGCAAGATCGAGGGAGGAGGTGTCCCCGCACCAACACGTGTGGAAGCTATCATGTCACTTGTTTGGACGTGTGCCAGAAATGCATGGCGCTCTAACCTGGTCGTTCCAAGGTCGACGCTGATGCTTCAACCAATGAATTTGCGGCCTAGGATCCCTTGTAACGACGTTTTTTCGATTGGAAACCTACAGACGATGTTTATTCTTAAGAGAGGAGTGGAAACATGCAGCAGCAGCGACTTGGAAATCTGTGAAACTGTTGCCGAATTCAGGAAGGCCAAAGAATTAGTCAACGAGATGATTAAAGAGAATCTCCAAGGCAACACACTTGGTCAGTCTTTGATGCGTGTCGTTGGAGATTTCGCCTCAAGTCTCACGCCAGAAATAGACTTTTACTCAATGACTAGCTGGTGTAGAAAGCCTTTCTACGAGGTTGACTTTGGATTTGGTACTCCTGCCTGGGTGGGATCTACCTCGACATATAACAACATTACATATGTCTGCCTTATTGACTCAAAAGATAGTGCAAGTATAGAGGCATGGATAAGCTTACCCGAGCAAGATATGCCCATCTTCCTCTGTGACGAAGACCTTCTTGCTTATGCCGTTCTAAATCCCCCGGTCCTGATCTAACCAATCATATTTTACCGTGTGGAGGAAATTGTCATGACTATACATTCCTGTTTATGCCTAAATTGGTTTAATAAATTGCATTTCACTGTCTTTACATTTCATGTTGGGTTTACTTTGATGTGTTTATTTTGATTTTGTTTGTACGTACGCTATATGTTAATGCTTGTTATTTTTGTTAACTTCTTGGTTCCTTTTTCCGCCACGCATCGTGACTATTTAAACTCATTGGAAATGAGCGGGTTAAACATTTTTGACTGGTGTTGCAACATCTACCTATACTATTAAAGCTGAAATACAAAAATAAAGTGTTTGGAAACATGAATAAGAAAATTTTAAAATCTATACTATTAAAGATAAAGTACAAAAATTAAGTGTTTGGAAACATGAATAAACAAATTTTAAAAGTTTGATTGGAAACATGGATAGCATACAAATTTAATGGAATTATTTATTAAACTGAAGATTACTGCGGTCCAAGGTACCATTATTATTGTTTTTGGATTTTCTATCATTGATATTACTTTACTTCTGAAAATTATTTATACATATATGTATTCATGTTTTAAATGTATTTAGAATAAATCAAGAATAATATATATTTCATTTATATAATTTATATTGACTATTGTTATAAGTTTTTAACAGTGATATACTAGCCTTCCAATTCTTCATTAAAAAATTAAATTAAAAATTTGAATAAATTATTTAGTGTATATAACTTTACACCAAATTTAGCCAAAAAAAACTTTATAAACTATTACTAAAATGTTTACGGATCACAACATTTTACGACGCCCCTATTACACAATACAATAATAAATACAATGTTTAAACAAAATACTATTACTTAGTAAAATTGGAACCATTAAATTGTAATTTTGAAATGTTATATATACCATAAAACAAAGACCCGCCCAGTCGGGCGGGTTATGATCTATTATGTGTTAAAAATAAAATTAGCAAAAACCTAACCGACACCCTAAATTATATTTAGAAAGTTAAAATTATTATTCTAAATAAAACTTAGAATACAGATAAACAACACTGTAAATCTTTTTATAGCTTTCTTGACCACATTCACAATCACCTCCATCCAAAAGACTCAGTGAAAATATGAGATAAATCTTGAAAGATAGTCTGTTTACTGGGACGAGTTAGTTCTGGTGGTAGAGGGGTGTATAACTACAGTTACCTTGGTTTGATTCACATTAGAAGGGATGTTTTACGCACGAAATGGTATTAGTGCCGGCTAGTCCCGATCCTAGGAAGATCAATTGCGCCAAAGATCCAGACATCTCCTGGTTAACAAAAAAAATGTCTGAGATAAATCTTGAAAGATAGTCTTTTTTTTTTAGATTTTCATTCATTCAAAGAAAAGTTTTGTGTTTACAGCTCATGACATGAGCAAACAAACTAGACCTCGTTAAGATACTGCCGCTAAGAAAAACACAGGATGAGAACACCATAGGGAAAAGAAAACAAGACACCACAAATAGGTAGTATTGCAGAACATCTCACGAAAGGAGAAAAAAAAGAGAGTAGTCAGTGTGAAATCTTTTGGTGTAAGGACGATCTTCTTCACAGCGGCCAAGGAGGAGGAGGGAGAGCGAGAAGAGGATCCAGAAATTAGCCTAACTACACTGACGACAAGCTTTAGGGTTTATCTTTCAGATCTAAACTCTTGTAATCTCGTCGTTGTTCTCTATTTCGATTCCAAACTTTTGTATTTACTCCGACATCCAATAAAACGTCTTCCTAAACCCACGAAATAAATACTTAATCGTTTAACCTAAGTTCAGATTAAACAGTCAGTCCATTGCAGACTGTGGAAAGAGTATGGCTATGATACCACATACCCCTTCGAGATGAGAAATATTAGGTTGTTGCTGCTTCCTGAACAAGCAAGTAGCTGTTCCAACAAGGACCTCCTGAAACAGCATACGACTATGTACGAAACTCTTTGGTAACACTAGCTGCAACAGATGATGCAACCAGGTTCCTTGCATACATAACATGTTCAACTCTATAATCTTCAAAGGTAAGACCTGAAGAGAAAGAGTACCAGTGGGAGGGAGGCTGTAAAACACTCAATCTGAACTTAAAAGGACTAATGAAAATCCATAAGTTAGAACCCTGAGAACTGCAAACTCTGCTTTATCCACACTAGCAGCTTGAGAACAGCACAATATGATCCAAAGTTCGACTCCAAGTGATGAATCCCTACCCATTCAGGTCAAAGATACTAAAAGAGCTCCTCGCATAAGCATCGGTCCCCAATAACAAGACCAATAACAAAACTTACTCTAAAACACTGACTTGAAAGCATACCACACAGAAGGAATATTTTGGAGGATAAACAGGAAGCCACTGTGAAAAAACTCAACCACCGCCAAACCCAATCATGTAAAATTTTACTGATTTTGACCTAGTGTCAAAACTAATTGTAAAATATGGTCCAACTAGCTGTATTTATACTGAGATATACTAAAAGAGTGTAACTTAGTTTAAAAAAAAATTAGGATTTTTAATAAATCATTAAATTAAATAATACTAAATTACAAAGAAGGACATAATTGGATATCTATTCACCAAAATTTTGCGAATATATAGATTGATGGAGTGTAAAATAGATTGGTTTTAACATTTTTTGTCAATGAAATTTATTCAAAAGTAACTGGGTAAATGATATCACTCAAGTTACCTTATGAACAACATTACTTTCTCAAATAAGAGGTTCAGTTGTAGTACTTAGAGATCGAATCCTCGAGGAGTGGGGGCAAACAATAGACTTACAGATACAACGATTAAGCTAGACATGAAATTAATAAGCACTAAAAATAAAGAAGTTTGATTAATTAATGTTGTAAATAATATGAGAAAATAGCTAGATCTAGGGTTTCAGGTAATCGTGATTATACAAATATAGAAGCTAAAGGGGTGTGTGTGATATTCTAGACTCGAACTCTAGTGTATAGATATCTAGCTGTCGCATGTGAGTCTAATAATTATCTAAGTTCAGTGTTCCAGCTTTCAAACACAAAATGAGCGTCGATAGATTGTTGAACCTAAGCAACCATTGACGGCTACCTTAAATCGGGTTTATGGTCTTATTAGATTTTTGTTTCACTAACTTTCTTGACTATCTATCGCATGTATCTAGCAACCTAGCTCAAAATAATCAATTCAGGTGAAGAACCTACTGTCATAGTTGTCTACAATCCTAAAATCAAGGTTCTAGCTAGCTAGAAGACAAGCATTAATAGCAATGCAATTCTTGGGTATCTTTATCACCTTAGAAAATCTATAGTTTTGGCTAATTCTTCATAACCATAATTAACCTTAAATCTAACAAAGAGAACCACTTAGACATAATCAAGAAAAGCATGATAACAAACTGAACAGAAGACATAAAATATAATAAGAAATAAGAAACAATGGAGTTCCAGTACAATTATCTGAAGGAGTCTTGGATCTTCTCTCCAAATCTAACTAAAAACTTCTAAGTATGGAATAGGTTATGAAAATCTGGTGTGGGTTGTGTGTTGCACAAACAATGGTAGAACACCTAAATACTAGGAATAAAGTCAACCAAGGGTAGTCTTGTAATTATGTGAAACTTCTGGGCTTTCAGTCGGTTACCAACAAGTCGGCCATCTCGCACATCGCTGTTGATCGATGACAACAGGGTGTTTTTGATCGACACACTTCCTAAATATCGACTTTGACTTCTGATTCTTCAGAAGCTACGAGTTTCATCATCATAAAGCCCCCCAACATACTCCATAATCTACGCATTGTTCCAAAACATACCTAGACCTAAAACAACTCTGAATAGACTCTAAACACATATAATAGATCCTAAAAGCACATATACAATGGGTCGAAATGTCCGACTCGCCCTATACTAACCTCATTTCTTAAATATAAAAAGGTGCATGCTTACCTTGGGAATATATATCAAAGGACACATGAACTCTTACTCAAGAAAGCATCTGAATAAACATGGAGTCTTCTATATCCCTTTCTTCCCTCTTTCTCTCTTCTCTGAATTTTTTTTAATAGATACAATGATTCAATGATGTTGATATGGTCCATCTTGTTCATTTTCTTTTTTTATTTCTTTTGACCAAGTGTAGGCGAATAGTGGGGTAATCGGTAATGTACCTATCCCTCTACATCTCAGGAAATTATTTCAGTCTTGTCCTTTCTAGATACCCCAAAGAGAGAGAGAGAGAGAGAGAGAGAGAGAGAGAGAGAGAGAGAGAGAGAGAGAGAGAGAGAGAGAGAGAGAGAGAAGAGAGAGAGGAACCATAAACACACAAACATTTACCTTCCAGACTTGCAAGAGGAATTCGATTTAATGTATACCAAGACTCAAGACAAGCAAAAAAAGTCAAACTAGGTTGGAGGTCAGCTTCGGTTCCTTCAAACACTCTCAACAAGTGAAGATATACTAGCAGGTGATCCACTTTGGTATCCCTAGTATACTCTCCAGTTAGTAAGTCGAAGAATGGTGCTATAGAGTGCTTTGATATTAAGAAAAAATTTAAAACGATCATAATCCCCTTCTTGACTCTATAAAATTTTTAATAAAAACTTATATGAATAAAACTCAAAATCAAACACAATATCAATAAACTTCTCCCAGACATAAATAAAACTGTCCCCAATGTTATTCAGCCTTAGATTTGTGGGAAAACAGCTCATAAGGACAAAATTTAACAAGGAACAACGGTATACATGCTCGCTGATGGTGAGTGTCAATCGGCACAGTTAAGTAACGATTGCTCGATGCTTGGGTTGGTCTGTCGATCGACAGTGATCAAGTGAGGGTCGATGCTCTGTGCATACTCATATTCCTTGTTTTGTTGACCTGAAATAAAATAAACACAAAAAATCAGTAAAATTCAAAATAATTTTTTTTAAACGAATTTAAAACTTAGTAAATGGGTTGCTTCCCATCAAACGCTTGTTTATAGCCTATAGTTTGATGTTTGGATGCTTTGGACTAGTAAGGAGGTAATGGAACACTTGTTGGAAACAAGTATCCACATCTTCATTGTTCATCTCGAGCCATGTGCCTACAAAGCTTGTAATGGCTTATTCTCTTTTGGTTCGATGTCCCTATAGTCTTTCCATAGTAAACTCAACCTCAGCTATCCTATCTCTAAGGTTGTCAATGCTCTTATGTATCCAGCCACTCCCTTTTTTCATAGGATAGTATATATCATCTAGCTTCATGTAGATGTCATCACTGATTACTCCCTGAGAGTGTAAACTCTGTCTATCATCTCTTCCAGCATATCCTTGGTTGCCAGTTGTGGTGGAATTAGTTTTCTCATTGTGAGACGTCCATCATACTGTGGTAGACTGTTGTAAGTCTCTCATGTGTCATGTGCCATCTCTAGAATGTATGCTATGTCTTCTTTCAAAACATCGGTGATCCGTCCATTTTTAGCATGGCGCGCTCCAACTAATCTCTGGAAACTCCAAATTTATCTAGTAAAAGGGTATGTTTTGGTTGTCTAAATCTTCTGGATCTAGGATGGGTGGCTGATGGTGCAGTGTAGTATCGATCGATGCCTCATACTCTTTTTCGTGCTCTTCTACATCGGCTGTTTCTTTAGGCGGAATTGTGGCTTCAATCAAAAAGGACTCCCGATAATCCGGTATTGCAGGACCGTCGATCGATGCCGTAGGTTAGGTGTCGATCGATGCTTCTCCGTCAGATTCGTTCTCTGCGCCAGAATAAGAGTAACAAACTGCTACAAGTTCTGGATAACCAGGGGAACCGCCATCCCTTAGCTAAACCGCCGTTACTAATTTATTCCCAACAGTCGGTACAAATCCTAGATCAAGAGGGCTGACTTACAGGTTCTCCGACGTCATCTTCGCCGTCCTCTAACAAAGAGTTTGTCTTTAAACCCGACGAACCACCCGGACCACCAAGCTTCCTTAGAGGTTTGCCAAACAGGAACCTTCCAAACTCGAGAGAGAGGAGATGTGTCGCAACAGCACCGAAACTTGTCACTTAAGACTATGAAGAGTGATGCCGTAGAGAGGGGATTGGAGAGGAGGACCCATTCACGGAATGGTGACCAGCGCCAGTGATCGGAGGTTTCTAGCATTTTACTCAAAGCCGGTCCTAGCATTTTATGGGTTAGAAGTTAAATTAATTTATTGGACCTGTAGATGGACACATTTAAAAGAGTAAAAGGTATATTTTTTATTTATGCAAAAAAAAAAAAAGAATACTCGAATTCATAATCTCTGAGTAAATTTTTTATTTATGCGAAAAGGGATACTCGAATTCATGACCTCTGCTTGGGGAACAACTTTTTACAAATGTGGCTGAAATATTATTTATTATTTGTCGGCCTGAAGCATGTGCTTCCTCTACGTACCTTCAGGGCCAGCTCTTCGTGTACTTCACTTGCCACGCAAAGGCTTTGTTCAAACGGGTCTTTCCAGTTATATTGAAGGGCGCTAAAATAAGATTTATGGGGTTTTCGCACAAATTAATAAATAATAATAGAAAACATGGGAAGATGTTAGACAGATTTTTTTCCTTAGACTTATTCTTGGATTTGTCTTTAAGGATGAACTTCTAAGTTCATCGGCAAATAGTATTTCTAAATACTAAAATACTAAATACTCCATATGTTTCTAAATAAGTGTCACTTTAGCATTTTTTTTCTTGTTACACAAAGAGTGTCATTTTAGAATTCCAATGCAGTTTTGAGCTAAATATTAATTACAAATGCATTGATTTTATAAAATAATTTTATTTTCTGAAAATATTATTGGTTGAATATGTGTAATTAATAAGAATATAATGCATTCCAAAAACTTTCTTAATCTGTGGGAAAAATGTTAAAATGACACTCTTTGTTATTGATGGAGTATTAAAAACACTAAACTCTTAATCCTAACCTTTAATCCTTTGGAAAAAACTAAATAAATAATAGTAATAGTTTCTTTAAAAAAATAATCTTTTAAAATATGTTTAACACCATCAATAAAACATTAAACCCTAAATACTAAACACTAAACCTATAGGATAAATCATAAACCTAGGATTTAGAATTTAAGGGTTTATGGGTTAGAATTAAGGGTTTAGTGTTTTTAAAATTTAGTGTTTAGGATTTATCCAAGGGTTTAGGGTTTACCCAAGAATTTAGGGTTTATCCAAAGGTCTAGGCTATAGTGTTTTTTTCATGGTATTAAAAAAAATAAAAACATTTTTTGACAACTATTAGTATTTTTTATTTATCGTTTCATTTTAAGAACATAATATAAGTTGGCAATATTTTTTTTTTTTTAAAGATATTGAATATGAAATAACTCCTTTTTAAATCCATCCAAATTTATCTGAATTAAGCTGCATTAGAGATGTCAAATTTGGACCCGTACCGCGGGACAGGCCTGGTAAGGCTTGTGGTGGGGAGGGTTTGGGCCAGGGGTTTAGGAGCCCGCAAAAAAAAGCAAAGGAGAGTGAGAGAGAGCAACAGATCAGCCTCAACCGATGAATGGATCTCCGATGATTTCAGGAGCTCCGGTGACGACGGATTGTTATGCGTCAAGGACTCCGCCCGGTTTTGGAGGGTCATCTTCTTCTCTTGAAAGTTGTGACAAAATTGTTGATCTTGAAAGACTTTCCACCATAGAAGACGATCCTCCATCATCGGCCGGGGATGATCTTGAGCGACGGATCTTGAGTCTCCCTCCTTCTCTCCATGCATTTCACCGAAGTAGTGAAATACTTTGTGGTAAATGTCGATTCTTTTAATCTTGTTATGAATCTTTTCTAACTAATTGTTCTCTAAATTTCAGGTACGTTCAACTTGTTCCACCGGCGAGGAATCCTCCTGCTTCGTTTCTCTTCCGGCGACGTCCGATGAAGTTGAGTCGGTGACCTCCTCCTCAAGCAATTAAGAAAAATATTATATATTTTTAATAATTTTCTAATTAATTCTTAATTATAAATTATATAATTTTAATAAATTATAATTAATTCCTAATTATAGATTATATAATATTAATAAATTATAATTAATTCTTAATTATAGATTATATAATTATTTAGTTTTAATAAATTTAATTATGTTTAATGGTATGTTAATTTGGCTTTGTTTTTTTTGTGTGTTTGTCTTGAGATGATGGATTGATGGTGAACAAGGATGCAAACCGAACTAGTTCAAACAACGCAAGCTCCAATACTTAGCTCCATTACTAAGGTTAGTAACTTACTCTCTGGAACATAGATTAGGGTTTTAATTTGGTTGCTTTGCATAGGTTATCAGATCATTGTCTTGTTTAGCTTTCCTTGAGTACATTATAGTTTTACATTATAGTGATTTTAAAGAATCTGAATAGTAGATGCTTCATGTTTATTAATTATGTGAACTTGGTTGTATAAGGAAGCAACTTGCAACATCAGGAAGTGTTCTGGAGTGGCCTGCAGAGTCAAGCATGGTCAGATACACTCCATTGACGTATGTCCCGCGGGACAGCCCACAAAGAAGTGTGCATTTGGCGGTACGGGTTTGGGACGACCTTTTGGAGACCGCAGCCCGCACGGGTCTGGTTCGCTGTGACCCGCAGTAAGATGAGCCCATTGTGGTACGGGACGGGACAGATCAACCCGTTTGACATCTCTCAGCTGCATACTTAAATTACTCTCTCTTTTTTTTTTCCTTTTTTTTATTCTATTTTCTTTTTCATTAATTATCTTGTTCACTTTTGTTTTTTTCATTAATTATCTTGTTCATTTCTGTTATTTTGGGGTGATATATCAAAATACGAATCGCTGACATATAAATTATCTCATTTGTTTTTTTTTTTGACAGAATAATTATCTCATTTGTTGGAGTGCTCTTTTCTTATTTTCATGTGTTTCTTCATTATTATTCAACTTTCTAAATTAATGTTGAACGAATATTTTGTGGGCTGATTCCAATGAAATAAACAGCATAATGTGACAAACATGGAGTTTAAGTTTATAGTGCTCAAATCACATACAACTAGACAAATCAGCCTAAATCATAGATGTTTGTCGTACTTGGTGGTTTTTAAGTGTTTTGCGCGATATTACTTTTTAAAATGTAGCATACAATTAATATAATAACATGGTAGTTGACATATACATATATGATTCTAATTATGTTCATATGAAGCAAATTATTTGCATATTAGTTTGCGTGTATAGCGCTTTTCCATGTGAACCTCCTATTGTCATTGTCATGTGGATTTAACATTTTATTTTATTTAGGGAACTAACGAAGAAAATTTCAACCAATAAACAAAAGCAAATAAAATCAGTTTAGTGGAAAGCGTGTTATTAATCTATTCAGCATGGCATGGAGCTTTCCACAAGCTTACAAAGTAGTGTTTCTTTTTATATCTTTTGTTAATGTGAGAAAATTAATTGTTTCTCTAAATTAAGGTTAACTTTGAACTTAGAGGTCCTAATTATGGAGTCATTTACGTTTGGTCTAAGTAGAAACTGTAATTTGTGAAATTATAACTTGCACGTTAGTTTCTTTCCAATGCATTCGAAATTGCATGATTTGTAAGTTGACGAATTAAGAAGTCCACATTCTTGACAAGTGGAACAAAGCGTTGGGGTAAAACTATATGTCAGGTATGAATACACATTCTCGAGTTTTTATTTTTGACAGTTTGCTTTCCTTCATTTATCTCTTTGACTCCTTTTCACTTGCTAAATTAAGGTTAAACAACAATTATGTGTGCAAAAAGATAAATCAAATAATATCATAGTACAACTTGTGGAATAAGCCAATTAAGGTTGAATCATATGGAATCAAATAAATCAGTTTAAAATTGTCACATTTGTTTGACTTACCAACTCTTGTTATTGTGTTTGGCATGATATGTTGTTTTAAAAAAGGATCTTATACACATTTAATAAATATATGTTGCAGATTATTGGAGAAAAGACTTATAAGAGATCTTCTGGAAGCATCGTAATCTAGTGATTAAAATTTAAATGCTTCTACATCAGGTCTGAAGTTCGAATCCCAAACTACGCAGTTTCTACACCAAGAGAATTTCAATTCCAGAAAAAGTGAATGACGAATTATGTAGATTATTGGAGAAAGAACTTACAAGAGATCTTCAGCATAGCGCAAGGAGTTCCGTCAGAAATAGATCTCTTAGAGTGGCTCAAAGTGATGCAGTTAAACATGAAGCTTAGCTGTAATATCGTCTATATAATAAATTTTCATAGTTTATAATGGATAATTAACCAGTGTTAAAAAAGAATATCACACATCTATATATATTATGTGTTTACATGAAATAAAAGATTTGCGTATCAGTGTAATGGGTCCGTGTAATGGTTCTGTCATCATATGCTCATCTCATGCTTTGTGATTAATTATCTCAAGAGATAATGAAGACAACTTCAGCCAACAAACAAACAAAAAAGTACAAAACGTGACGAAAAAATAATTTTATTCGCGAGAAATCATCATATATAATCAGAGAATGTCTTCCCAGACCATCTCAAGTGGCTTGAGTAATAGATCAGCCGTTTGATGTAAAAATAATAATAATAATAATAATCAGAGAATGTAATCTCATCCAAGGTATCCACATCTACCTATTCTACTAAAGTATAAGAACATGTACAAATGTGTGATTTAAAATTCCACCACTAACATTATTTGTAAAATGATTTGGATATGTTTCATGACAACAGCCATTTTCAAAAAAAATATTACATAACTTAAAAAATATGACATGAAGTCGATTTAATTGTGACATGTAAAAGTTCTTATATAAAGATTGAAATTTTTAGCAAACTACATTAAATATGACAATGACTAATTACTCTTATATCATCATTAAATTAAAATTTCTGTTTAAATATTTATTTTCGTAAATGTTTGAAATATATTAATACCTAATTAATCATATATCACCATTAAACTAAAATATAAAATATCACATTAATCAAATATAAATTAAAATAATTACTAATATGATTTTGTAATTGAACATGAACAAATACAAAACTAAAGAAATACTAATAAATTTGTTAATAGTTAAATGATTAAATTTTTTATTTAAAATCACCTGTTCATTGAGTTAATTTATATTTACTACTTTATGTATTAAACTAGCACAAAAAAAATAAAAAAAAAATATATTATAATTTATATATTTAAATAAAGATATATTTACAACTACAGAATAAGAGACATATTTAAGGTAAATAATCATCAAATATAATATATTAGAACCAAAAATAAATTTTAATTTAATTGTATTTAAATTTAAATAAAATCAAAATGAAATAGTTAAACCAAACTAAGAAATAAGACTACAAAAAAAAAATGCAGTTTTTTTTCTCAAACCTGGCTGTGAAGTTAAAATATAGAATACAATTATAAAAATGTAGATTATTTTTTTTTTATAATTTAAAAACTATATTTAAAATTATTATGTCTACACATGGCGCATGAAAAATCATAGTTATGCTTAAATGCATATTTAAAATTTTCTGTAATGGTAATTTGATCATTACTTAAATATTAGACTATATTATGATGCACCATCACACATAAAATTATTCTACTTTAAATGATAATTTTTAAAAGTTAGACTTTTTCCTCTTTACTCTAACAAATTAAATCCTAGAGGTAACAAAACCTATAATTTCCATAAATAAAATATCAATTAAAGATATATATATATATATATATATATATATATATATATGTATATATCTTATATATTAAACCATAAGTCATGATTTCATATCATGTGTAATTTTTTTTTAAAGTTGGACCATCACTTAAATTTTTTATTAAATGTATTTTATTGAGAAATTTGCTTTCCTAACAAAAAACTTTACCGTAATTTGCAAAATACCAAAGACATAAAAGCCGTCTACTGTTCATGCTGCTTATTTACTCTGTTACCCTTTTCTAGTTAAACTTCTCACGTGACCAATGAAAATTACGGGTAGACAATAGAATCGAAGAGAGAGAAGAGGTAGGTAGATACACAAGATATAACATATCTTTTTTGTCAGTACTTTTGGTGCAGTGAACAAAGAAACCAAACAAGTTAAAAAAAAAAGATAGTTTCATATATCAACCCGAAGTTCAATGTTTCTCTCCTTCCCCAATTAAATTTAGTTAAACTCAATCAACGTATGGATGAGGACGATGGTTCGCGGAGGCCACCATGTCCGCTCTCCGAGAGGTTTTCGCCGTCGGAAAAGAATCCACCGGCATCAAGATCCCTCCATACCACAAGTAAACAAAATCCAACGTGTTACTCATTCTCCAAAGGACTTGGTGACATGCATCTTATAACAATTTTTTTGTGTGTCTATTATCAGTGAAAAAAAAACAAATATGATTCGGTTTGTTTGATGAAGAGTCTACTCTGAAAAGATCTTTCCTTGAGAATTCCACCACAGCCAAGCCAAATTGAGGAACCTGCAACGTCTCTGTTTGGATGGATAATTAAATTTATTACCAGTTCTCAAAACTGTTAATCGTAAACTCTATTTAAAAGATAGTCAGAAAAATTAGTATACTATAACAATAAATTTTGGATAACTAAAAGTTGAATTTTTCATTACCATTAACAAGCTATTAAACAAGTTACACATCCAACTACAAAATTAGCAAGAAATCTTATATCATAGACTGTTGGAGTAGGGGGTTCGTTTTGTGGTTAAACTATTGAACGTAGGGATATGATAATTTATAGCTAATATATTAGTTAGATGTTCATTAAATGTGTTAACCATCTAAAAAATGTGGTAACCATTCACAAGGAAAACTGGACATATGATAATTGATTTATACAATTTAGATTAGCCGGTTAGAAAACATCGGATACATAGACGTATTAGATTAACCAGCTAAGATACATCAAATACGGTAATTTATTAGATTAGTTCTAATGGTTTAGGGCCCATTTGTAATATAAGGGATTTGTGTTAAAGGGATGAGGGTTAAGAGATATGCAAGGGTTTGGGCTTACGCAATTGAAGTTTAGGGTTTAGGGTTTAGTATTTAGGGTTTAGGGTTTAGGATTTTAGGGTTTAGGGTTTAGAGTGTAGGGTTTAGGGTTTAGATTATTGGGTTAGGGTTTATTCATTAGGTTTATAGTCAACCATTTGTTAGATGAGTGAAAGTTTATAGAAGACGTTAATTAATTATAAGTGTATCCGGCTAATCTAGTGTTTATCCATGAAATTTGTAATCGTAGCCGGCCAAGTGACTGAAGCCAACCTATAATTTATTTGTCGGGATATTGAATCAGTACTAAGGGTTTAGGTCCACTTGTAATGTAAGAGATTTGTGTTAAGGTTTAGGGTTAAGAGATATGCAAGGGTTTAGGTTTAGGAAATTGAAGTTTAGGGTTTAGTATTTACGGTTTAGCGTTTAGGGTTTAGGATTTAGAGTGTAGGATTTTAGGTTTAGGGTTTAGGGTTGAAATTATTGGGTTAAGGTTTATTCGTTAGATATATAGTCGACCATTTGTTAGATGAGTAAAAGTTTATATTAAGACGTTAAATATAATCTTATCCGGCCAAGTGACTGAGACTGATCTATATTTATCTGTTGGTAATATTGGATCTTACTAGTGGTTTAAGACCACTTGTAATTTTTTAATTATTCTAAAACCTATAAAAAATCTGAGCATAATCTTTTCGAAGATTTGGTTCAGAGATTTTGTGAGGCATGGATAATAAATTTATCTTATCGATGCAAGTTAAGCTAATGTGTATGTTACAAAAAAGAAAAAGAAAAAGAAAAAAAGAAGAAGCTAATGTGAACGAAATCTCTTTTTTATCTTGCCAAATCTATTGATGATCTTGTGTCTGACATAACTGCCCATAAATTCAAAACCGGGAAGGTGAGACGTCCAATGGGCAGGGTGTTTTAGTCTTTCTTTCACCTCTTCCTGTGCCACGTATACACTCTCTTTCATCACTTTGGTAGTATGCTAATTTCACAATCTTTCATGGTTTTCTAGCTAAATTACTCTATTTTATTTAAGACTAATTATGTATAGAATCTTTTAAATAATTTAATCATAATATATTTTGATATGTTTTCATTCTGAATATAAATTTATTTATTTAAAGTTCTAACAAATCTGTTTTAAAAGATTTTTACAAAATCTTCATTTTTCGATATTATCTTTAAATATTTTTACTTATTTCAAAAATGGTTTGAAATATTATTTTACATTAATGTATTCAGTTAAAGTTTATAAAATAAAGAATAAAAAATATATCATATTATCTATCATATAATCATGATCAAACATATTAAAAGAAAATTATTACATTGAGCTAAATACAATAAAATTATATTAAATGGATAAATTTATATATTTTATTTTTATAAGTATAAATTTATGTTCAAATATAAAATCTATTACGTTGGTAAAACGGGTAAATGTTAGCAAACCGTATATTACATGTATATAAATTAACATTTGTTATATTAAAGCTAATAATATAAATTTTTTGTAACTATTTTAATCATGATATCTTTTTATTTCAAATATAAATATATATTTTATATTAAATTTTAAAAATCCTAATAAATCTTTGTAGAAATAGTTTTATAATAACATAATGTATTTTAAGTTCTCGTTTATAGAATAAAAAACTAAATTATATTCTATTTTATTTACTTTATTGTCATAATCATCATGTTAAAAAGATAATTATTATATTAAAATAAACATGATAAAAGTATATTAAATTGATAAATTTATAAACTTTATTTTCATAAACATAAACTATTTATTTTTAAAATATAATATTATGACAGAATGGATTAAAATTAGCAAACTATATAATACATGTCTAAAATTAACATTTCTTAGACTTTTCTATATACAATAATGTATTATCTAAAAGGAATAAAAAAGAAAAATATTAGTAAGAGAAAATCAAAATTTGAAGGACGAGTTAAAATTTACCATAAATTAAATAGAAAATATTTTTCAAATATTTTTCACATGAATATATTAATTTTATTTATAACTAAATGCAAATACAGTAAGATAAGTATATAATAAGAAGTGACAACTAAATATGAATTTAGATAATTGATTAATATAACATGTTAGTTATAAAATTAGTTTTTTTTGAAATAGCTATATAAACATTTAAGTATATGATTAACGTTAAAAATAAATACCTTGTATGTTCTTAAACAAATATTTATGTATGTAAAAGTAAAAACAAACATCCGTGCGGTTGCGCGGATCATAATCTAGTATATATATTATTACCTAATATTTCTTTGACTAAATAGAAATAAAAATAAAAGCTACGCATTGAACAATATATTGATCTACATACCTGTGTAGTTATATACAATGTATTCATTATAGATACATAACATAGTACTTTTTTGAATAAGATACATAAACATATTAGGTTAAAGTGATCATCATTAATCTGTGCACTCGGATATGGAATACAAGACTAGATTAAAGGATGATTGGGAAAACATAGTAAGACATATACATATTTGGTAGATATATAATTGATTTATATACATATTTGGTACGTAAGATAATTATTTTTAATAACTGAGGCCTCAATTGGCACAGTAGATGACAAAGCAGTAGCAGTATGCTATAGAACCAGTATGTTGTAAAAGCTAAATGCTTTCATTAAAATTTTTAATAAAGTGATTGGCAGAGCATTAGCAGTATACAATTTTAAAATTGTCATAATAATTTGTAAGATAATATATTTCTTTAAAAATAATAAATATATACACATATATTTATAATATATATAATATATTAATAATATATATTTTTATTAAAATAATGAATTTTATTCATTATATAATTATATTTAAAAATGTAAAATTTATTTAAAAATTCATTATATAAATTATACTTTAAAAATATATATCTTTATTGAAAATAATGAATTTTATTCATTATATAAATCATATTTAAAAATGTAAAAGTTATTTTAAAAATATTAAATTATTTTTGGATATTAACATATATTAATATTATTAAATAAATAAATTAATTAATTATAATTTATATATAAATTAATTATAATTTCTATATAAATTATTATCATTTATTTATTGGTAGAGCACTAAATGACTCATATATAAAATTATCATAAAAGTTAATATATAATTTATTTATTAGTGTCTAAATAATATGTTTATATCGATAATATAGAAAATATATTGTGTTATGTTTGTTATTAAAAATAATGAATGATATATGTAATTATATAGATTATATTATATTTTAAATGTGAAATATTTTTCTTTTAAAAAAAATTATAATTTTTAATCATATTTTTAAAAATATAAATTTATATTTAATTATAAAAATATTATTTATATTATCAAACAAAAATAAATTAATTATATATAAATATTATTAAGTTTTATATTTTCTATATGCAAATGCTCTCCCAAAAGCTCTATATGAGAGCATTGAGCAAAGAGCATTTGGAGAGCATTTGCATTCGGTAAATGCTTTTCAAAATGTTTTTTTTGTCAAAATGTTGATTGGATAATAGAGAGCATAATGATTATACTAATGCTCTACCAAAATTTTACTATAGCTTTTATGAAAATATATAAATATAAAATTATTTTTTTTATAATCTAAATAATTAAAAATGTCTTATTTTTATTAAATACTTATGATACATTAATATTTAATTAAGTTTAACTTATATACACAATATATAGTTTTTAAAATATATCTAGAATTAAATAATAAAAAAAAAAAATTATAGTTCGAATTAAAGGCTATTTTCAAAACTGACTCAAAACATGAAGTCAACCCCAAAACTAACCTATGTTTTTTTGTGTGTTATTCACCCCATAAGTTTACATTATTTACGAAAATAGCCTTTAATTCGAACTATAATTGAAATTGAAATATTAAATAAAAAATATTAAACAAAAAACAATTAATATTTTGTTTTTTGTTTCATATTTCAATTTCAAAATTAACCTGAGCTGACTTACATGTAAGTCGTCTAGAAAAAAATATTTTTGTTTAATATTTCATTTGCAAAACTAAAAATAATTTTTTTAAAAAAATTTTATACTGGACGACTTACTCGTAAGTCGTCCAGGAAAAATTAAATTTCTGACACATTCTGGTCAAATACAAAACTAATTTTTTTCCCCTAGACGACTTACATGGAGTTTTTTATCAAACAAAGATGGACAGTTTACATGTAAGTCGTGTAGGTTAAAAATCAATTTCAAAACTAACCTAAATGGATGACTTTTATGAAGTTGTCCAGGCGACCTCCGTGGAAGTCGTATGCATCAATGTTTAATAAACTTTCATTTTTTTCTAAATCTATAAAGATTTTTTAATACTTTTGTGTTAATTCATTTATTTTAGTCAATATTAGAGTTACTGAATGAAATTTATAACTTAATTGGTGATATTTATGAGGTTACCAATATTCATGTTAATTAAAGTTTCTAGCTGATCCGAGAAGACTTCCGTGAAGGTCTTCTACGTTAGTTTTTAAGTTTTCTACGCTAGTTTTTGAATAACTTGTATTTTTAAGAGGGTTAAGTAACTTCAGGATATGTAAACCCCATATTTTCAAAATTTGTTTTCTCCCTTTGTTTTATTAAATTTGACTAAGCTTTTTACACAAACTTGTAAACAGTGTGATATGCTTTGATTAGTTACTATTGTTATAGACACCAATGATGATTATTGTTATAAGTTGGAAGAATGGTTAAAATATTGTATCAATACGAGGCTACGAAAATTCTTGTTTATTAAGATGAGAAGAAGACAATTGGAGTTTATTATTGCATATGGGAGATCCAAAGATGAGAAGAAGGCTAGTTTATTATTTCATTGATTTGTAAATGTGTAAACACATGGTTAGCACATATATATTATATCTTAGGAAACATTATTACTGATTTTACATAAAATTCACAACTAAAGAAGTACACATGCAAATCAGAATAGACCAAAAACTAAACTATATAGATCATTATATATTAGTCTTCTGGAAGACTTCCTGGAAGTCGTCTACCGCATTATATTTTAGAAGACTTTCGAGAAGACTTCCCATAAGTCTTCCAAAGTCTGATACAGATCTAAAAAACATGTATATCAAACCTGAATCCGAAAAACCGGAAAAAGATAGATTAGTGAAAAAGACATGAGACAAAACTGAAAAAATTATATAAAATTTGGTGTTTTCAAGGTAAAGAGATTAGAGTGGGTTTGGAGAGTTTTAATTTGAGAAAAAAGTAAGAAATCTATGCAACATGAGTTACCAAATCAAAAAAAAAAATCAGACATAAAAACTTACCAAAATGCTCAGATCTGTTATGGAAGAGAGAGAGAGAGATGGGAGAAGACTCTGTCGGAAGACTTTCTGGAAATCGTCTGGAAGACTTCCTGAAAGTCGACTGGAAGACTTCCTGGAAGTCGTCTGGAAGACTTCTTAAAAAGTCTTCTAATGCATTATACTTTAGACGACTAACAGGTAAGTCGTCCTAGAAGTCTTCTAAATATGAAAAATTTGCATATCCAAATCCATATCTGAAAAACCTGCATATTCAAAAACGTTTAAATGGCTTAAAACAGAAAAAATGAGTGAAAGATTAGATAAATCTACCTTTATAGAACACACAAAAATACATATCTAAAATTAATAGATCTACATTTAAATGAAAGGAAGATGAGAACCATGTGATGAAAAACCTGTAAAAACAAGATAAATTAGTGAGAAAGACATGAGACAAAAAAATATTAATATAAAATTTGGTGTCTATAAGTTCAAAGAGATTAGAGAAAGGTTTGAGAGTTTTAGAATGATGAACATTACATTTTTGTTGCAGCTATTTTAGAGGAGGAAAGATAATATGTAACTTTTTCTTTATATATGGAAACAAAAAATCCAATTAAGTTAAATATTTTCGATTCAGACAACTTACTTATAAGTCATCCAGAAGATAAAATCGTCTAAAAAACTTAATATTTAAAACATAAAGTATATATTTATGATAATCATAAATTATAAATTATTTTAATACTAATTATCTTATTTATTTTAATAGTTATCTTAATTAGATCATACCACTAGTCTAGAGAGGAAATCTGTAAATTGTTGCCGAAATTAATAAAGAAAATAATTAGCGCAAGCGGGAGGTTCATCAGCTACTACTATAAGTGGTGAAATCTGTTCATTAGTTATACATCAATTTCAAATACTCATTCTTGAACAAACACAATTAAAACATTTACGATATAAGAACAATTGTATGCTATCTTATACTGGCCCCCTTATCCAAATCATTTTTTTTTTAACGCGAACCATTTTAGTGTCTTGATCAGTTTTTAATTTTGAAAATGAACCACTTTAGAGTCTTAATCATTTTTTAATGATTCGAGCATCTTTTTTGTGATGCATGTTTATTTATTCTGTGATTATTCTTTTCAGGATAAATATCTGATCGTTTTTCAATAATTTCACCGAAAATTGTGGTAACCAACTTACGCATAAACGATTACTCTATCTGTTTCAATTTACTTGTCGTTTTGGATTTTTTTGCACATAGATTAAGAAAATATTTAATTTTTCATATTCTCTAGAAAAAAAAATTACCTATACACCTTATCACATTTAAACCAATAGAAAAAAATAATAGTAGATAAAGTCAATAAATTTATATTAAAATTATAAACGTCACTTATTTTAAAAATTTAGTCTACAACGACAACTAAATTGAAACAGAAGGAATAGTAATTAACACTGGGCAGTAGTAGATGAAATGTTTTAAATCCATGCAAATATTTTTCAGGGTTTTCGTATTTAATTTTTCTTATATAAATTGACAGTTGGAAACAACTTAATAAAACAAAATCCATCAAAACTGGGATGATCCGAGACCTAAACCGATGTATGACATATATAATAGAAACATAGCACCAATAAGCTCGTCAGAACTGCCGCTAAACCGGAGGCTATGTCGGATAAAAACATCACCAAACCAAATGAGTAAAGATTAGGGCTGAGCAAATAAACTGAACCCAAAAATTTGAACTGAACCTAGTCCGATAAAATGAATCTGAATTGATCTGAACGCGACATAAATACCGAATGGATCTTATTTTATGGTATTTTGGGTTATGTATATTACCCGAGCTGAACCCAAAACTAAATAGATATCAGATAGAACTCAAAATAATCAAAATTTTTAAAATAACGTGTACTGAACATGATCTCAAGTCCTAATATGTATCCAAAATACTTTAAGATATTATTGAACATCTAAAATAATCATCTGTTATATGAAGGTTGATGTTTGAAGGTGGCAGTTGAAGCTTCAAACTTTTTGATTTAAGTTTTATTTTTATTGAATAATGTTTCTCATTTCTTAAGAACTTGGTTTTCGTTTTATGCTTTTATTTATTTGGTTATCTTTCTATCAATACTATGTTTACCTTTCATTAGATTTCGAATGATCACATTTGATGTTTCTTTCTTATTTTTGAATCAATTATACTTAATAGTTACAAATCATGTACTTTAAATCCTAAAAACCGATTTTACTTATGTTTTGGTTACAAAGTAGGTACAAATCAGGTATTTTTAAACCAAAGAATCAATTGGGATCCAAATCCGGAAATACAAAAGGTTATACTGGTTCTTTGAAGATTCACCACTTCCAACAGAGAGCTGAATAGCCAAGGATAAAATAGAAGAGATGACCGTAAAGATATCCACCACCATAAAAAGTGAAGGAGAAATGACCAAAAATTGAGAACATAAAGGTAGGAAGAGTACGCATGATCTGTTAGCTTTGTCAGTTCAGAACCAGTAGTTGGATTGCTGATGAAGCGGAAGCTAGATAGATAAAAATAATCATATTTAGGGCCTGTATGTTTCACCATCCAAATGAGTCTTCTGAATGGAAATGAGAGTTTTGTTTGTTTAGGCATTAAAAGAACAACTCATCTGTAATTTTGTATGGCTTATCTGGATGACTTTTAAAATTCTAAACTTAATTTTAAATTCTAGCCAGACGAACCAATCTGAACCTTCTGGATGAATATGGCTCTGTCAAAATGGATTTGGTGAGATTCTCAGATATACCAAAAAAAATGGCTGATTAGTATTTGCTACACTTTCCAGGACGCAAGTCTTTTTGGTGAGAGATAATACCAAGAGATCTATCGCGAGATCTATTGTGATCTCATCCATGAATACCTAAGAATCAATGTCCCGGATATATGCACTAATATTCATTTCATTAATTGAAGTTGTCCCGAAGAAAAGGGGACGGATGGTCAAGCTCGGTACAGTGAACGATGCCCCGAGAGCGAGAGCTGAATACTTCTTGAAGAATGCATGAAGATTCTCAGCTCCAGGAAGATTTTACGGCTGCCAACTATGTCATATTAGACCTCCAGACAATCAGTCAGGTCAACAGGGCCCATATTAGGGCCTTGGCAGAGACGTTAGATGTCATTGCAGAGACAAACTTGTCCATTGCTCAGATGTGGCAGACTGTACGTCCGACCATTAACCTCGAAGAGCAGGCAGATATAGAGAAACGAACCAAGCAGCGACATGCTCAGCTCTTCGACGACCTTAGTAATTAGTTTTTTTCGGTTTTGTATTTTGAATATTATTATATTTTGGATATTTTAGATTTCTCATTTAAAATTTTGAAATTCAAGAATTTTTAAAATTTTTGCTTTTAGAAATTTG
Organism: Eruca vesicaria subsp. sativa; assembly: GCA_932364175.1. NCBI lineage: Eukaryota > Viridiplantae > Streptophyta > Magnoliopsida > Brassicales > Brassicaceae > Eruca > Eruca vesicaria. Next base: position 80,590 of record CAKOAT010638487.1, read on the forward strand.
TAAATTTATAAATGATAAATTAAAAATAAATTTCCTGAAATTATTAGATTGGACGTAAATTAGTCATAAATTTTATGACTAATTAACATCGTTAATCGATGTAGGTAGTCGTAAAAAGTATGACTACTTTACGACCAATGTGGATGTTAATTGGTTGTAACATTTACAACCCGTTAACTTGTATTTAACATCTATATTTTACGACTATTTAATGACCAAACATTGCGACTAATGTATAACTAAAAAAACTTTATGCATTAATGACGACTAAGTTACAACGACTTCATTTATGACCAAATATTTTAGTAGTAAATTTTACGATGAAGTTACGACTATTAGTCTGTTACGACGGGCTAGAAACGACGGGCTAGAAACGACGAATTGTGTTTCGTTGTTAACTGGTCGTACTATGCATTTTACGACCAACTAACAACTAAATATGTAGTCGTTATGCTCATGTTTTCTTGTAGTTACAGTAAACAATGCGATAGAATAAATCGTTTGTAAGATATATAAAAATGATAGATCCATGGATTTATCAAATAAGAGATTCAGAACATAAATCAATAGACGCCAATGGTTTACTTAATCCCAAAACTCGAATGCAAACAATTAGTTATCCAACTCTCGCTGCGATAAACTATCAGATGCCTAACTCTAATCAAATTCCAACTCTCACGGCGAATTCGGGGAATCAAACAAGCAATAAAAAAGATTTGATATTGTTCAGCAAAATCGTAGACCAACTCTCGTCGCAAATATGTATTTAGTCCAGCAGGATTCGGGTTCCGATCGATTATACTCTTGTGTTTCTCAATTTTCCTATGACTTTAGGTTTTAGTTAGGTATTGTAGATTCTAGTCTTACAGTCCACCCTGGTGTAGAAATCAGTGAATAACCCTAGCAATCAATTGATTTTCAGTTTAACATTAAGCTCCTAAAATCTAGAAATCGAACAAGTAGTTTACTCTGACATGATAATGCAAGAAATAAAAATAATTTGAATAAAATGGATAGAGTAAAAATATTGGAGTACCAATCGATCCCTTTAGGGAGTTCTCTGAACTTCTCTACAAAATTTTGTTGATGAAAAATAAAAATGTAGCCTAAACAGAGGCCTAAGAAAGTATAATATATGTCTAAAAATGTAAAGGTTTCTTTGCAAATACTGAAACTTTTGGGCTAATTTAGAATTCTGAAAACTTATGTCGACTTACTCCAAAAGAAAAGGTGTCGACCGAAACCCATGATAGTGTTGATCGACACCCATGATATGTCGATCGAAACTGTCTCTAAATCATGACTCTAACTTCAATGTTTGGGATCCTCCTCACTTAATATTCCAAATAGCTCTATAATCTCTAGAAAACTGCAAAACGTACATGAACCTGAAAAGATCCTAAAAAGCTCGAGACGAATAATAAAGACTGTGTAAAGGACTTATATCATGGTCGAAAACTGGTAAAAAATGTGGTATATCAGAAGCCTCCACCCTGACACCGTTAACACTATTGGTTACACAGGTGTAGTTACATAAATGCATTTCAATAATTTTTTTAATTTGAATGAAAAATGTTAAAAATAAAAATCTTCATGAAAATAGAGAAAGTATCAAGTAGACCAAAAAATGATGTGTCTCCTTGCATGTGATCTTAAGTTGACTTTGGGCAAAAAAAATGATGTCTCATCGTATGTGATTTTAAGTTGACTTTTCGTGTGTTTTTAATATAATTGTGTTGATGTTGTCAGGAACTCCTACCATACACTGGACTGAGAAAAACATTAATTGGTATAGAATCATCACCTTTTATTACTTTCTCCGTTTTATATGAAGTGTTATTATAAAATAAAATTTGCGAAACAAAATAAGTCTGAATTTATAATTTTAATGTCAAATTTGTTAACTTTATATGCTAAAAACTCTATAATCTCAAGTTTATTTAGGAGACATTTCAATTTAATCACAAATTTGAGAGATAAAAAGTTTCATATATACCTTAATTTTGTGATGAAAAATACAAAAGTAAACCTCCTAAATGTTTAATAATAATTTATAAAATATTTATAAACCCAACTCCCCCCCTAAATACGAAAATTTATAAAATACTAAATTCTAACTCCAAATGTTAGAGTGTTTTAGAATGAATGTATTTTTGAAAAATGGTAACAAACTTATGGTATTTCAAACAATTTTTTTTATTTTATATTAGTTGAAATATGGTTAAGAATATATAGTTAATGACAATTTATTTTAAAATATAGAAAATAAAATGTTAATCGGTATGAACAAATCGAAAACATTATTTCAAATGAAACAAATTGAGAAACATGATATTTTGGTCTCAAAAATTTCCACACAATCTCTATTAGGTGTGTGGGTATATTTTATGTTCTTTTATTTCAGCACCTTCACTATTGGATTTATGTTATTTAAAACATGTTAAAATTAAATTTCTCATTCACAAAAAGTATAATTTTTTCACATCAAGCATATCTTGATTTTTTCCAACATATACACACACACACACACACACACACATATATATATATATATATATATATATATATATATATATATATATATATATATATATATATATATATATATATATATATATATATATATATATATATATATATATATATATATATATATATATATATATATATATATTCTTAAAATATTAGAAAATTACTATAAAATATTTTATCAAATATTATGTATTTAAATTTTGATATAATCGCATAAATGAAATCAAGATAACTATTTTGTAAGTAATTAAATGAGAAAAACTCAGCAAAACAAGTTTTAAACCATATAATAAACTCAATTCCATACAAGTGATTGACATAAAACACAAAATAGAAGGGTTATTTCATATAGTATAGATAGTACGGCCAAATACTATTTTCTAATAGACCTAGTTTTTTTGGTTTGCTAAAACTCTTCTACATGTTGATAAATATTCAAAAAAAAATAAGAGACAAAGGAAAGTGTATTGAATTTTTTTTTATAGTACTGCATGAACATTTAAAAGAAACTAGATCATGACCCATGCACCCGGGCGGATTTTATTATGTGGATGTATTCTATATAATTTAGTTTTATATAATTTTGAGTTTGTCAAATTCGATTTTATGTTTAAAGAAGCATATCAAAATTGTCTTTTGTATTAATAGCGTCAAGTAGTGTATTATGTAAATATAACTATGCAACAAAAACACTAATTATGTAGGTTTGTTCGAAGTACAAAATCAAATTCACATTTAATTGTTTGCGTTAAAAAAAATAAGTTGAGAGTTTAGTTACTGCTGATGTTAATAATTTTCCAAAGTTTTTAAAATAATATACAAATTTATAGATATTTCGGCCTTAACCTTTATTTTATAGGTTATGTCAAATTCAAACTTAACTATGGTCTTAACTTTGCAAGCGCATAATATTTTATGATGAAAATTTTCATAAATAACTTAACAAATAAATTGGTATTTTGAAAGAATTTATGTATTTAAAATATATTTTTTACATTTAAATCAGTATTTTTAAATTCAACCCGAACCGCTGTTAACTGGTGATCTGATAATTCAGTTTTGATTTTTAAAAATATTCATATTTAAAAAATCACTAAAACCCGAGACTAACCGATTGAACCGATGGATAATGATATGTAATATTTAAACCTGTACAAATAAGTTTATTTTCGTTGTTTTATATATTATTGAATTTGTTAATTTATCTAAATAATTTGAAATAAAATTGTGAGAAATTATTAAAAAGAGCGAGATCTAATATTTTGTATTATTTAGACAGAAGATTAATTATAGTGTTGTTTGAAAACATAGATAATAGTATAAAGAAATAAATATATTATTTGGAAACATTGATATTAGTATAAAGAAAAGAATATTAGTGATTAATGTAGGTTTAACTATAAACTAGAAAGATGTATTTAATTTAAAAACTTACAAAATAAATGTTAGGTCTAATCTAATGTTTATGATTTAATAAGATAGATTAAAGGACATAATCATAATGTGATGAATTAATCATAATTGGGTGAATAACTAGTAGTGATGTGAATTAATTAATTTTATATGGTAGATTACATAATTGATCATTTTGCAAGTCGTTACAGAAAAACATATGGGAAGGGATATTAATAAGAGAATAAAAAAGAAAATATTAAACACAAATTTTATAAACCTATGTAACAAAAGAAATAAAACACCATGGTATGACATATATAGTGGTTGGGTAGTAGCATGGCATTCCAGTGTTGCTAAACGTACTAAATTTGAATCTATCTACATTCAAAGATCACTAACATATGACCACCGGTGATTTAACATTTCTTCGTCGGGGAATGATTTACTGTTTTTTATAAAAAAATCTCATAGTCATATTTTTTATCAACTTATAAATTTATTTTGCATGACGATATAAAGTTTGTTTGATACTTTAAAGTTTTTAATTTTGAAAGATTTAATAATATTATACTTCTAATTTAGTGAAACATTTTTTGTTTTTTTTTCATCAAAAACTGATCTATTATTCAAGCTTGAGTTGGTCTGGAAATCCAGACCAGAACTAGAACAACCAACAAATAAAAGACCTCGATAGAAAGATCAAGCAGTTTTAGCTAAGAAATCAGAAACACTATTCAGTTTTAGTGAAACATTCTCTATTTGACATGTCTGTCATGCGTATGATTAAATATTATGCAGATTTTAATCGTGCCCTTTACGTTGGTCTGTAACTACAAAATAAAATATTATTTAATGGTGCTTATTGAAAATTTTCTTTATATAAGCTAAGTGAGAGTTGTATAGGGAAGGTCAAACATCTAAGACTTGAGAGAGATGAGTTTCATTTGGAACGTTGTGTTGGTGATCATCGCTTTAGTGATTGTGAAGATCAGCCGGTGGTGGTGGCAATGGTCGAATCCAAACTCTAATTGCAAAGGCAAGTTACCGCCAGGGTCGATGGGTTTTCCAATCATCGGAGAGACAATTGAATTCTTTAAGCCTTGTGGATTGCTCGAGATCCCACACTTTATTCAGAAAAGGATGCTAAAGTCAGTGTTTTTTTATTTAAAATGTCTCTTTAACTAAATACAAACATGCACTAATTCTTTCTTAGATGGGAGGAAATATCTTATATGTGTACAATTGTATCAATGTTTCCAGGCACGGGACGTTATTTCGGACCAACCTTTTGGGCTCCAATACGGTGATTTCGACTGACGCAGATGTCATCTACGAGATTTTCCGGCAAGAGAACCAGTCTTTTGTGTTCAGCGCTCCTAATGTTTTTCTCAGGGTACTTGGGAAAGACAACTTGTTCGTAAAGGCAGGTGACGTCCACAAGCATATCAAACAAACAACTTTGCATCTTATTGGCTCCGAAGCTTTGAAGCGAAAGATGATAGGAAGCATGGACCAGGCGACCCGCGAGCATCTTAGATTGAAGGCTAGCGAGGGCACTTTTGACCTAAGGGATTCTGTTTCCAGCGTAAGCTACACCAACCTAGATTTTTATTTTGACGACTATCTTCATTTCTGAATCTGAGTCGAATTAAACTCTAACCTTTTTGTAGTTGATAGTATCGTACATGACATCAAAGCTGATAAGCAACCTTAAACCAGAGACTCAAACACAGCTTATAGATCATCTCAAGGTCATCCATACTGAATGGTTTCAAAAACTTTTTGTTCCCTCCACCTGGAAGATTATCTACAAAGTCTTTACGGTAGAAATATTTCTCTAAGCTTGCCTTTTTTTCCTGTATTAATTAGTAATTAAAGCTTAACCCGTATTAGTTAAATATTTATTAGTTAATATTTTAAATATTTATCATATTTAAAGTTTTTTATAAATATCATAGTGAAATAGTTTACATGTTGAAAAAAAATATTGATCCATACGCTATATTAAATTTTTGACAAACATTAAACTATTGATATGTTCGAATAATGTCTTTTTTTAACATGAAATTTTTTCCCAACTGTATAATATTCTAAATATTTGATTATATATAGGTCATATGTCGAGATTTAGATGCATCAGATAAAAAAATCGATTATAAACAATAAATATTATTTTACAAGTAATTTAATGATATTTAAGACTTTATATAGATAAATTTATTGTTGAAAAAAATTAATTGTCACTGAATGAATAAAAATATATTTTAGAAATATTTAAAATATATATTTTAGGCAACATTTAGATATATTAACATGAATATTCGATTATAAACAATCCATATTATTATACAACTAATTCAAAAATAGTTAAATCTTAGTATAAATAGGTTTTATTATTTAAAATAATTAATGGTAATGGTTAAACATATATTTTCAAAAATTTAAAATACATATATTTTAAACCTTATAAACTGAATGTGTAAAGTTTATATGATACTTGAGAAATATTATATTATATAATTAAAACGTTTTTAAATTTGAATTTTTCCAAATTTAGCTCAATCATTTTAGGAAATATATTGATAAGAAAAATTTATCTAAATTTAATTTAGAAAATGATTTAATAAAATAGGAAAAGACAATGATTACTTAAATGTAGGTTTATTTAATTTTCAGTGGCATTTAATTGTAAATATTGTGAAATTTTCACGGTTAATTTAAATTTGTACTTTTATTTTAATAGATTAGATAGTATCTTAACCCAGTTACGATTGTCGTATCCAGGCACGTAAAGAAGCAACTAAGGTGATAAAGGAAGCTCTCATGAAGAGGAAAGAGTCAAGAGAAAAACAAGGAGACTTCCTCGATACATTGCTAGAGGAGATGGAGGAAGAAGGCAGTATTTATGACCAAGACTCTGTTATAGCCCTTCTTTTATCTATAGGATTCGTCTCTAAAGATACTACCTCTATCGCTTCTACCTTGGCCGTGAACTTTATCTCCAAAAACCCAAAAGTGCTTGCGGAGCTCACGGTAGTATTTATTGGACTCACAAAATTTAATTGAAAAATTCCCTAGGATAAACCTAAAATTTAATTACTAGTTTAGATTTGCACTTAATTCCCCTTAATTTATCCTATATATAATGGTCTCAGAGAGAGCATGAAGAGATCATACAGAAGAGAGTCGATAAAGAAGCCGGAGTGAACTGGGAAGAATATAAATACAGCATGCCATTCACCAGCATGGTAAGAAATTTCCTATCTACTACCCTTGAAATTAGGTTCCATATATATATATAACATTTGTGTGTAGGTTATCGCTGAGTCGCTCCGGCTGTCAAACGTGGCTTCCATATTATTTAGAAAGGCTGTGAAAGATGTTGAAATCAAAGGCAAGTTAGTAGTAACGTGTGCCACTCAACATATATATATATATATATATATTTTCTGTATTGATAAATGAGTTGAAATATTTGTATCAACGTGAAGGGTACACGATTCCCGCGGGTTGGATAGTGGCAGTTGCACCATCAGTCGTTCACTATAATTCTGAAATCTATGAGAATCCGTTCGAGTTTAATCCATGGAGATGGGAGGTATTTATTATATACTTTACCCTATCATTTATTTAACCATTAGAATCTTATAATAAAGAAAGCTTTGTATGACAGGGGATGCGGTCAGAGTCTAAAACTTTGATGGTATTTGGAGGTGGGTTGAGACAGTGTGTAGGAGCAGATTTTGCAAGACTTCAGTTGTCTGTCTTCCTTCACCATCTTGTAACCACTTACGATTTTTCGGTGGTCCAAGAATGTGAGATTAATCGGAGACCGTTTACTTACCTTACCAAGGAATTGCTTATGAACATCTCCCCCAAGTCTCCGAAGTGAAGGCTGAATTATTGTCGTTTTATTTTTTTTTAATGCAAATAACGCCAAATCCCAACGAGTCTTTGGGAAATTATTGGTATGTGCACTTTCAAAATTTGTTGAGTTTGAAAATTCTACTGTCATTGTCATTGATATATGAATTCAGACAATTTTTATAGCGACCATTTTTATTAGTTATTGTGTCGGCTGAGAGGGTATAAATTAAATATATTGTCGATGTAAAAAATATATATATATATATATATAGATTATTTTAGAAGTATACTACAATCCAAAAGCGGATAAATCATGTTGGCAAACATAGTTACTTAGAGTATAATTATAAATAAAAATATAATAGCCAGTCAAATTAAATAAGAAATTTTATATATTGATTTTATCATGATATTTATATTTGTTAAAAAGATATAATCTAATCTATGTTAAAAATTCTAGAAGTAAATTTTGAATTTAACTAATTCATAATTTAAAAAGAATCTAATTTACATAACTTATGAAAAACATTAGTGTCGCTTGAAAGTTTCACATCGATCAACTAGAAAATAATGAAAAGATATGAATCAGTCTTATAAATAAGTAAATTGTCACAGTACCAAATTACAACTACAAATTCTAATTTAGTCGCTTGCACAATTTTTTATTTTTATTACATATGCAGTTTTTTCATAAGACGCATAATTTACTAATTATAAAATATAATACTATAAATAAATTATCTTTAACTAATACATTATTTTGATTAAAAGCTTAAGATATACAATTAACTTGATCAAAAATTAAAATATTATTAACGCTTGCTACTTAGATGATTTCAACAGTTATCCGCTCCGCACTTGGCTACCCAGCGTTTACTGTGGACACGATAACTGGTACACCAGAGATGCGTCCTCCCGTCTGCTTGAAAGGGCCCTCCTCACCACTCCCCTTCTAAAGCGCCCAACTCATAATTAGCGAATTCATAGGTTCAATTCCTAATGGATGCTTATTAAAAATGGGAGCATATGGATTGGTTCGAATTAATAGCTGAAGTCAGCGGAACGATGTTGTGAATTCTCATGTTAACAATCTCAATGTTGTTAATGTTGGGAGTCGGGGATCATAGTATGATCAGTATTTTAAAATTGTCAAGATAATCAAATGGTATGACTAGTTTATAAAAAAATTTCTTTCTTTTTTCTATAGCATTCTATATCATTTTTTTTTATTTTACATTTATATTCTAATCATAATTCTATAAAAAATTGATATATATTTTTTTATATTTGAAAGCAAATTCTATTTGTTCTTCGCTGACTTTGGGTTGTGAGGCTTACTTCCTAGCCCCAGTGGGATGAGAAGATAGACCTAAGTAACCCTTGAATGATCATCCAAAATAGGGGTAATTACTCCACACCTGACTGCGATAGCCCTCTCGAGGAACGCCTTAAATTCTGGCAATGCAATGCAGTTGGGCTTTTATGTTGATCCAAATGAATCATATTTTTCGCCGATCAGTGCCTATTCTCCGATCAATGGTCGAATATTGAGAGCTGTTTCTAGGATCCGAAAGAGAGAACTCGGGTTCTCCCAATAACTAAAAAAAGTAATAAATATAAGAGGTGTTAACCTTTTCATCATCCACGTTCGAATGTACAATAACTGTAAAAAAATTGTGAAAATCGAACAATGAGAAGGCCAGACCAGAAGGGAAAACGACCGGATGCATTTTTCTTGATCTTCTCGGAAACCCGGCCAGAACTACACGTGCAAGTTTCCCTGCATGTGGGGTGTGGAGCCATCTCGTACTAAACGAAACCACTTGGAAGAAGTTCAGATTTGTGGGTGTATTCAATACTTCTAGATTGATCAGAAAATAAAAATATTTTAACTTGATAAAAAATAAAGGAATATTGGTACTTAATGGATAAAGAAGGTAAAAAACATATCTAAGTCGATAAAACGAAATAAAATATTTTAAATAATTATAATTTTAAGTATATGTATATATATCGTAAAAAGTATATACATACTGTATCTTACTACTGGAACGAGAAGTGATGAATATTGTTTCATACTATTCTTAAAATGATAAAAGAGCTAGATAATCAAAACATTTTTTTTTTGTCAAATATAATCAAAAACAATTATGGGTGACTCTTTTCTGGAGATAAGTTTTGCTAATCAACCAGAAGTTAAATACTATCCAAGTGAGGTTTTTGTTGAACTAACTATCTAGATAAGAAAAAAAAGGATTTTAGCTAATTTTCCATATATTAAAACAGAAATATTATCGTTTAATGCTTTCACACTACATTAGATACGTAGCAGTCTCACATTGATTTCAATTTGAATATGATGTCGTGTCGGCCTCACAATCATTTGACAGTAAATACGTTCACATTCTAATTCTTAACTCCAAAAAATTAATGTATTTATACCAATTTTTTAATGAACTTATTTTGAACTTTTGTATTACTGAATTGAAATTCTCTCCGTTCAACTACTGAATAATGTCATTTTGAAAGAAAAAAGTTACAAAATCATTAAGATTCGCATAAACTAAAATACTGGAATGAGAATGTTTTTAAAAACTGAAAATTTCATATATTGTCGAACTTAGCCATGGTTGAGACTTTTGTATACGAATACAATAAATAATTGTGATTGGTTATGAATTAAGAAAACTGAGGTATAAAACAATACACACACAAAATCAGATCTTTAGTTCAGCCAAATATTATTTTTCTTTACAGAATTTTCTACATTTAACCAAAAACTAGAAACTTAATCAAATTACTAGAAAAAATCAGAAATCAGAAAAGCCTAAAAAAAGATTCCTGAAATCGATTTAAAAAACAGAATTCTTGCGCCGAATGTAGAGATTATATTATTTTCCACGCATATATAACATTTTTCACTCAATTATATCGTGTTTTATTATATTTACCAAGAATTATTTATATACACATTAGAGGTTATAGAATACGTCGATTTTGCAATATGCCCACAAATATTGACCAACCTTTTTATTGGTATTATTAAAATATATTCCAATAATTATGTATGTTAAATAAGCAAAATTGTTTTTTTAATTTATTTTATTTGCTTTATATTAGTAGAAAAAATAAGTTTGGGTAAAATATTTGGATCTATAGAACCGAACTCAACTAGATTTCAAAGTAATATTAAACAAAAACTAAAATTGATGAAGTACAAAGATGGATCTAAAATTTTAATAATTAGATAAACATATCCAAATTAATTCAAACTAAAATATTTTGGATACCAAATTTTATATATATATATATATAAATATGTTAATTATTTTTAATTTATAGCTAAGATATATTAAAAAATACGAAAATATTAAAAATATTATCAATATAGTCACAAATATATATATATATATATATATAAATAACAGAAAAATGTTCAAATATTGAAAATATTTATTTTTAAAAAAATTATATATTTAAATATGTTAATTATTTTAAATTTATATTTATTAGATATTCAAAAATATGGAAATATTTAAACAATTATAAATATGGTCACAAATATATATATCTAAAATAATAGAAAAATGTTCAAATATTGAAAATATTTTTTTCATCCAAATATTTAAATTCAAATATTTTTATGTAAATTTAAATATTTAGTCTTACATTATTCATTTTATGTTTTATATTCTTTTATTTTCAGACTTTGAGGATTTAAGTATATTTAAATTTTTGTTGAAAAATATATAATTTAAATAGATATCTGAACTCGATCGAAGATTTGAACTAAATCTAAACAAAAAATTGTAAATATCCGAATATAATTTAAATTTCTAACGTTAATAATGTGAAATCTGAATAGATCAGCGGATTATGAACGGGTATATGAATGCAATCAATAGAAAAAGTTATACAACAAATTATTTAGTACAACATACAATATATAATCTGATAAATTCTATCCTGTACATAGCGTGGATTACTACCTAATACACTACTAATTAAGCGTCTGAAACTAAAGGTTTCTTAGATTATATTATTCGAAAGATTCCATTTGAATATATACATATATATTATATTAATATAATTAAGTATATTTATATATATATATATATATATATTTTTTTTTAAAAAATTATACCTTTTTGAGGAATGAGAACACGTTTTGTTTGTAAAATTTATTATATTTAAAATATTTCTCACCGGCCCGCTAATTTCTTATTCCACAAAGTTTCATGTGCACTGTGCACAAACCAATTTTCGGGACTGTTGTCAAATGTCAACAACCGAATCATAGTTTTTTTTTTATGTGTTAAAGAAGTATTTCATAGTTCCTTCAATTTTTACCATTTTTCCATTCTTTCTAATGGCTAAATTTTTTTATAATTTGATTTTGTATAAACTAATGGTCAGCGTATATTATGCATGTATGAATTAAGGAAAACTACACAGAAGAAAACACATGAAGTGTAAGTGATTTTCATTTCACCCGATAGCCGAACTCGTACTTGAATCTGACCCTAAAACTCAAACCAAAATCTCTGAACCGAAGTAGCAAGATACTCAAATCCAAATGGCTATCCGAAGATTACTGAACATATGTATAATTAACTCTATATTCCTTGTTTACTTCTCTCATTTTTTTTCATTATATTTGTATCTATCTTATTAAAACAGAAACATTGGATTGGATCTAACCTTTATTTTGTAAGTTTTTAAACTAAATACAACTTTCTACGCTATAACTAAACCTACATTAATTTATTTTTTATACTACTATTCATGTTTCCAAACAATATACTTCTTTTTTATATTACTATCAATGTTGCCAAACAACACTATAGTTAATCTTGTGTCCAAACAATACAAATATTAGCTTTCATTTTTTAAAATTTTTTAACAATTTTCTTTTAAGTTATTTAGATAAATTAAATAATTTATAAAATAACAAAAAAATAGAACTTAATTTTATAGGTTTAAATATTACATATCCGTTATCCATCGGTTGGTCTCGGTGTTTAGTGATTTTTTAAATATGGATATTTTAAAAAATCTAAAAATCGAATTATCGGATCACTGAATTAACCAGTTAAACTATGGGTTTGGGTCAAATTTTAAAACATTGATTTCCATGCATAAATATTTTAAATACACATTTTTTTTCAAATTAACAAAAATATTTGTTAATTATTAATAAAATATTTCATCATAAAACATTTTCTTTTTTTGCAAGCGCGGATCGAAATCTAGTTTTATTCAAAATATTTGTATTGATGTTGCAGATGGCTCAAGTTCAGATAATATACATATATTGCGGTGATTTTTTACCCTCTTAAAAGGCATGTTAAGCTTTTTGTTTCATGCATTAACAAAAGTTGCATCCAAAATCTCAAAACAACGATCAAATAAGTTTTTTTCTATTTTCAAAGTTTTATCTTCAAAAATATTGATCGTCTAATCTATTAATGTTATAAAATCAAATAAGTTAATGGTAAAATTTTAATTACAAGAAACTTGAGCAATGAGGAATTTTTTTTTTCAAAAGCTAAAATCTGAACCCGACCCAAAATAACCAAACTTGAGCTAAAAATATTTGCATCCGATCTGATATCTAAAATACCTGAATGGGTTTCAGACCCCAGTATCAGAATACCCAAAATACCTGATCTGAATCCGAACAGGTAACTCAACTCCCAAGCCTAATTTTCACAGTGAACACTGATAGCTGAACTGTTAATGTGAAACTATGTTGAGATCTGTACTTTGTGAAGAGTGAAATAATGTACAAAATATTTCAATATTTAACAGAAATATTAAATATTTTTTTGAGATATATATATATATATATATATATATATATATTAGTTCAGATATCTATTAATTGAAGTTTCTTAATCTTATAGTATGACTATTTATATTTTTCATGATAAAATTTTCAAACTATTGATCACAGAATTTGCAATTTCAACTCTTAACAATTTTATTATAATTTGTAGCTGTTTTAAGTTATTCAAAATATAACATTTACGAAAAATCTAAAGTTTTATAAGATAGTTCATGTAATTATTTCATAATTTAAAAATTTAAAATAAAAATCAAATAAAACTGATAAAGGATAGATAAATTGTTGTCAAAATTTTATTATTTAATATTATTGATTATCATATATACTTCCAATCACATTAGGTAATTGTGTATCTTTTATGAAAGGGAAAAAAGAAGATTATTTATATATTACTATAAAGTTTATGCCATTATATAAAGTTTTATCGAAAAATTATCCCAAGTTTTACCCATGATTTTCGTGTCTCTCAGTGTGGTCAGCTTTACAAGCCTACAAGCTTCACTTTGGTTTAGCTTAGTCGCTGTTTCTGGTCTTTTACTGATCTCGTAGTAGTCAGGTAGTGAATTTATCAAAAGCACGAATTAGAATATAGTTGTCATTAATACACATTACACATACAAATATCATAGCCATACAAATATATGCCATCTTTTGTGGAAATTAGTATCTGGCCACGTGGCTGTTACAAAAATATTAAATCACAGACATATGGAATGTGATGATTATTATCCAAGATGTGGGGAGTTAGAGGAAACAGTTTCACATGCCATCTTTGTTCCCTCCAGCGATACAGGCTTGATCATTATCATGAATACTTTCTGGTACTGGTATCTTTCCTAAAGAAAGCGTATACGCAGACATGGATTACCTATTTTGGAGGAAGAACATCATTGATGAGCCTGATTCAGATAGGAACCCATATCCCTGGATCATTTGGTATATATTGAAAGCTAGGAATGATAAATTATTTAGAAGAATTGATAGAGATCCTATGGAATTAGTCTAATATGCGGAGAGCAAATGCCAAGCATGGTTCGATGCTAATGAATTGGTTCCCATTGGCCCACATGTACAAAGCAGTGAGTAGGTTCAGATCGTAAGTCTGGAAAACATATGTTTGGTGAATGGTTCATGGACCTCCACAGCTCAGTTTAGTGGATGTGTATGGGTTTGGCTGGATAATCTTGGGAAGAGCCAACTTATGGGCATGAGAAACTTGCGGAGAAGAGAGTCTGCGTTGCATTCGGAACTGGAAGTACTGCTATGGACAATGGAAAACATGCTTCAAAATTTGCCATGTCAGCGTTTTGGAACGGATCACAAGGATCTGATCGCGATGATAAAGGACCCTGAAGCCTGGTCGAGTTTTGCAACATAATTGGAGATGTTAAAGACGATGATTATATGTTTTCCAGAGTTTGCGCTGTTCTATATTCCAAAAGTTCAAAACGGAACTTCAGATTTTTTAGCTAGGAATGCAAGATTTTTTTATAGAGAATTGTGTTATGTTGGTTACTCTATTCTGGTATGGTTATTCAGACCACATAAAGTTTGAGTAATAGAATAGTTGTTTGTTTGCTAGCAAAAAAGAAAAAAACAATTTTAATATTAAACAAATCTCTGTTGGAGATAAACTTGAAGATAAGTTAGAATATAAGTCATCCTAATCCTATTTGTTTTAGGATTATCGAAATAGGTTTTTCTAGTGAGTTTAGGTTTTAATCTCTATATAAGAAGATGGTGAGTTGTGCCATGAACTTGTGAGTTTGAGAGATTATTGTGTGAGAGCTTAAGTTTTGAGAGATTTTCTTGAGCTAATAAAAGTGTGTTTGATAATCTTTTGATTCATACAAAATACGTTGAGCTAATAATTGGTATCAGAGCTTCACAATTCTGAGATCAAAAGATTAGCAAGAGATGGGCGATATTACTACCGTAACCGTGAAGCCAAAGGAAGGGCTTTCATCGATTAGTTGTCCGATGCTAACCGAAACAAACTATACAGTATGGGCAATTCGAATGAAACTTCTTCTCAAGGTTAACAAGGTTTGGAATATTGTTGAAGAAGAAACAGTTGAGAATGAAAAGAATGATATGGCCATAGCACTTATCTTCCACTCTATCCCTGAAGCACTTGTGTTACAAATTGGAGAATTAGAGACAGCAAAGAAGGTTTGGGAAGCCATTAAAGCACGTCATCTAGGTGCAGACAGAGTAAAAGAAGCTCGATTACAAACCCTAAAAGCAGAGTTCGATCGCTTGAAGATGAAGGAAACCGATACAATCGATAACTTTGCCGGCAAGCTATCTGAAATTGCAAGCAAATCTGCAGCTTTAGGGGAAATTTTTGATGAGCCAAAATTAGTCAGGAAGCTTCTCTCAAGTGTACCTCGAAGCAAATATATACAAATAGTGGCGTCCTTAGAACAGTTTCTTGATCTGAATGTCACCAGCTTTGAGGATATTATTGGTCGGTTAAAGACATATGAAGAACGAATAGCTGAGGATCAAGCAGATAAAGAAGAAGACCAAACCAAACTGATGTACGCAAACTCTGAGAATTTTCAGCAAAACCGGGACTACAATAACAGAGGAAGGGGAGGAAGGTTCTATGGCAGAGGACGTGGTCGTGGAAGAAACTATAGAGAGTTGGACTTATCCAAAGTAACATGTTTCCGATGCGACAAAGTTGGACACTTTGCGTCTGGTTGTCCAGATAGACTATTAAAACTTCAGGAAGCATATGAAAATAAGGCGGAAGATACACAGGAGGCTGATAGGTTACTGATGCACGAAGTTGTTTACTTGAATGAGAACAATGTGAGGCCGAAGGAGTTTGAAACAAGTTCAGATAACAACAGAATATGGTACTTGGACAACGGAGCTAGCAACCATATGACCGGGAGACGAGATTACTTCAAAAACATGGACGAGACAGTAACAGGGAAAGTACGTTTTGGTGATGATTCAAGAATCGACATCAGAGGAAAGGGATCAGTACTCTTCATCAGTCAAAACGGAGAAAGAAAAGTATTGGCCGATGTTTACTATATTCCAGACCTCAAGAGCAACATAATTAGCCTTGGCCAAGCAACCGAATCAGGCTGTGAAATCAGGATGAAAGACGGTTACTTAACCTTACATGATAAAGATGGCAAGCTCATTGTGGAAGCTAAAAGATCAGATAATCGTCTTTACAAGGTTTTCATGGATAAAGTAAACACTGAATGTCTTCATGCGACTACTCAAACCAAAGAAACTATCTGGCATGCACGCTTAGGTCATATAGGAGTAAACTCAATGAAGAATATGGTGAAGAATCAGTTGGTAATAGGACTACCGAAGCTCAATGTCGAAAGTGAGACATGTGGAGCTTGTTTACTTGGAAAACAAGCAAAGCGTCCATTCCCAAAAGCAACTCCATTCAGAGCCGAGAAAGCCTTAGAACTCATCCATGGGGATCTATGTGGACCGATCACACCACCTACAGCTGGAAATAATAGGTACATCTTTGTACTCATCGATGATCATTCAAGGTACATGTGGACCATTCTTTTAAAAGAGAAAAGTGAGGCGCTCAACAAGTTTAAAGTGTTCAAAACTATGGTGGAAGCAGAAACAAATGCAACAATCAAGACGCTGAGGACTGATAGAGGAGGAGAATTCACATCGAATGAGTTCAAAGTTTTCTGTGAAACTTCTGGAATCAACCGGCATTTAACAGCTCCACATTCACCGCAACAGAATGGTGTTGTAGAGCGTCGAAATCGAACCCTACTAGAGATGACCAGGAGCATTCTTAAACACATGAATGTCCCAAATTATCTCTGGGGCGAGGGAGTTAGACACTCTACTTACCTGATTAATAGAGTTGCAACTAAAGTNTTTTCTGTGAAACTTCTGGAATCAACCGGCATTTAACAGCTCCACATTCACCGCAACAGAATGGTGTTGTAGAGCGTCGAAATCGAACCCTACTAGAGATGACCAGGAGCATTCTTAAACACATGAATGTCCCAAATTATCTCTGGGGCGAGGGAGTTAGACACTCTACTTACCTGATTAATAGAGTTGCAACTAAAGTATTGAAAACTGCAACTCCGTATGAGGTCTACAAAGGAAGAAAGCCAAATGTGGAGCATATCAAAGTGTTTGGGTGTATCGGATATGCCAAAATAGATACTCCACATCTAAAGAAGTTAGAAGACAGAACCAGAAAGCTTGTACACCTAGGAATCGAACCAGGGTCCAAGGCATATCGGCTACTTGATCCCACTAACCAAAAGGTCATAGTTAGCAGGAATGTTGTTTTTGAAGAAAACAAAAGCTGGAATTGGAGTGGATCAGGAAGGGAAAGTAATGAAGAACCAGGAAAGTTCAAAGTAGAATTTGGAGAGTATGGCAATAATGGGATGAAAGAAGATGAAGACATCGAAAGTATTCATGATGGTGAGACTTCGGTGGAAGATGAGGAAAATATACAAGAAGTCTCCCCGTTACAGATTGAGTACGGAACAGAGCAAGCTCAGCACGGAACAGAGCAAGCTCAAGCAGAACTACGACGATCAACACGCATATGTAAGAGACCTAGTTATCTTGATGACTATGTCTATCTCTCTGAGATCGAAGGTGAGAGGATGTTACTGTTAGTAAATGAAGAACCATACAACTTTGAAGAGGCAAAAGAAGAGAAGGTATGGAAGGATGCTTGTGATGAGGAGATATCATCAATATTACGCAACAAGACGTGGGACTTAGTTGATCTGCCCCCAGGAGCTAAAGCAATTGGACTGAAATGGATATTTAAGGTCAAGAAGAACTCAGACGGATCTATAAACAAGTATAAATCAAGGCTGGTAGCAAAAGGGTATATTCAGCGTCATGGGATAGATTATGAAGAAGTGTTCGCTCCAGTGGCTAGAATAGAGACTGTAAGATTCATTATAGCCTTGGCAGCATCAAACGGATGGCAAGTACATCATCTCGATGTAAAAACTGCTTTTCTAAATGGAGACTTGAAGGAGAATGTGTATGTGAGTCAACCTGAAGGATACATAATAGAAGGATGCGAGGAGAAGGTGTACAAACTTAGAAAAGCACTCTACGGCTTAAAACAGGCTCCGAGAGCATGGAATGAAAAGCTCAACAACACTCTTGGAGGCTTAAAGTTTGTAAAGTGCACGAAGGAACCTTCTCTATACCGTCTAAGGGAAGATGGTGAATTACTTCTTGTTGCAGTGTATGTCGATGACCTTCTCATAACGGGTTCAAAGGTGGAGTTAATCAGAGGGTTTAAAGAGAATATGTCAGCTAAGTTTGAGATGACGGATCTAGGGCTCCTAACGTACTATCTTGGCATTGAAGTGACACAATATGATGGTGGCATCTCGATGAAACAGGAAAGGTACGCAAAGAAGATACTAGAAGAAACAAATATGAACGAGTGCAATGCAACACAAATTCCTATGGATTCTGATCTGAGTCTATCAAAGTTCCCAAAAGAAGTTGGTGTAGATGAAAAAGATTTCCGAAGAGTTATAGGATGTTTGCGTTACTTGCTACACACTCGACCAGACTTAGCATATTCGGTTGGAGTTCTCAGCAGATATATGCATGAGCCTAAGGAGTCTCATCATTCAGCATTAAAGATGATACTACGGTATGTGAAAGGAACTCTTTCGTATGGGCTAGACTTCAAGAGATCAAACGATACAACACTGGTAGGATATAGCGACAGTAGCCATAATGTTGACAATGATGATGGGAGAAGTACCACGGGGCATATGTTTTATCTAAGTAATTGTCTCATCACATGGTGTTCCCAAAAGCAAGAAACAGTGGCTCTATCCTCATGCGAAGCTGAATTCATGGCGGCTACAGAGGCATCTAAGCAAGCTATTTGGTTACAGGAACTACTTGCTGAAGTGACAGAGAAACCGAGTGAGAGAGTTGTTGTTCGGATAGACAATAAATCAGCAATAGCTTTAACCAAGAACCCAGTCTTCCATGGCCGCAGCAAGCACATCCATAAGAGATACCACTTTATCCGAGAGTGCATTGATAATGATCAAGTTGAGGTTGAACATGTTGCAGGAACATTGCAGAAAGCTGATATTCTGACCAAAGCCTTGGGAAGAATACGCTTTAAAGAAATGAGAGATCTTGTTGGAGTAAGAGAGTTACAAAGTGAAGACTTCAAGTTTAAGAGGGTGATTGTTGGAGATAAACTTGAAGATAAGTTAGAATATAAGTCATCCTAATCCTATTTGTTTTAGGATTATCGAAATAGGTTTTTCTAGTGAGTTTAGGTTTTAATCTCTATATAAGAAGATGGTGAGTTGTGCCATGAACTTGTGAGTTTGAGAGATTATTGTGTGAGAGCTTAAGTTTTGAGAGATTTTCTTGAGCTAATAAAAGTGTGTTTGATAATCTTTTGATTCATACAAAATACGTTGAGCTAATAATCTCTCCCATTATTCATTGCCGAACAAAATACTACTTAAAATTGTCATTATACACATCACACACACAATATCATATCCATGTATTTGCTATGGTTATTTTGTTAATATTAATTTGTATGGTTAATTTAGTAAATTTATCCCAATATTCAATGCCGTAAAAAATACTATGTAAACATTTTAAATATCAAGACAACCACATGCCATCTCATATGGTTCCTAATTCATCTAAACTCTTTTTTATCTTTACAATGTACCATACTTAAAAGAACAACCACATTTTCTAACAAAGTCGCACACTAATTACGTTGATCATCCTTTATATTATTTTTGCTTCATTGCTATTAGTTTTCATGTGATCACCAGTGAACATCTTGATTAAAATATCCATATTATGTTATGTTAGTGTGTTTGAAAATTTCCTTTTATTTATTATTTTCATTCTTGCAGATTAATGTTAAACAAAAAAAACATATGAGCTGTGTAGTCAAATGCAGTCAAGTAGGAAATAAGCAACTTGAGGAGTAAGTGGTCGGCAAAACAAATAAACGTAAACGTTTTGTCTTACGTGATGATTGTCTATGTTTTTTCATGATATAATATATTAAAAAGTATTATACACAACTAATAATAACATATTATTAGTGTATTATTAAAATTATATACCATGCATGCGTTCATATGAAATAAAATATTTGTGCATCAGTATGTATGTACCGGTGTAGCTTGTTCATGTGGTATTCTATCACCATCAAATGGCTTTGATTTGTTTATTATTGGAGATAAGAACATTGTAATAAATCAATCATGTAAGTTAATAATCATATGAGATCAATTAAATGATAAACAACTCGAGGAATAAGACAATTATGGTTGAATCATCCAACTGGAAACTCGGCTTTAGTCTTAAAGGTTTGTTTGAATTGGCTATCTTTTGGCATGATAAGTTATTCTAATAGATACATCCACATGCGTATATACTTATATATTAAGTTTTCATATAAATTAAAATATTTGTGTATCAGGCTACATGTATTATTGTAGTGTACATGTGATTAAGTTTTCATATAAATTAAAAGATTTGTGTATCAGGCTACATGTATTATTGTAGTGTACATGTGATTATTCTGTCACCATCATGTGGTTTAGTTATTAATTAACTGAGAGATTAACAAGACATCTCAACCAATAAACAAAACGAACAAAAACAAACGTGTGTAAATTTTATTTTTTATTGGACAAATTTATTGTTGCAGGAAGCCATGCACAAAATTAAATAGTGTATTCTTCAGGAGTCTTTTATTAATGTTTAAAAGCCTGAATTTTCATCTAAAATTAGCTTCAAAAGTATAGATTTAAATCGATAACTTCACTTGGTTGTGCTCTAACTATACACATTATTTATATGAGTAATTGCAAAATCAAAATACAGTTCGATAGCGACTTTCCATCTAAAGAAAGAAACTTTCCTTCTTCTGCATTCATAATCTCATATATATTGTTGTATATGTCAAATTTTAGTTTTTTTGGTTACCAGTGGAAAGTTCTGGACCGTAGGCCCATAATTTCCTCATATCTGGAATCAGCCACTAGATAGGGCTGAACACAAATGCTTAATACTCGGTTTGTACTCGCTACTTAACTCAGTTTGGTTTAAAAAAAATAAGTATTTACTCCAATTAAATCGAATAACAAGTAAACGGATTTTATTATTCGCAAATACAAGTCAAGTATCAAATTCATTTTAATTTTTCTATTTGATTAATTATTTTGCGCTGTTTGGTTTATTATTCGTTTTTGTTAATGAACAAAGATACATTTTCCTAAATCATAGTTGAACAACTCGTTTATATTTCAATTTTTATAAGTGAATCAAACATCAAGAATATATTTATATTAACATTTTGGAATTTTTTTTCTTTCTTAATATAATCTATTTCACGAATGACTAAAAATCAGAAAATCAATTACAAAATGAAAACAATGCCATATTATTTATATATAATAAATTTATTTATCTTTAAATTTAACTAATTATCAAACAATTTATCAATAGTTATCAGGTAATTTAATTTTTTTTTACATATAACAAGTAATAAAACAAGGAAAGTAACTTGCAAATTCATCAATTTTTCACAAGTACTTGAGACTGCAAGTATTCATTTTTAAGAAACCAAGTACAAGTCCAAAATTTGAATACTGATACAAGCCAAACCGAGTACTAAATATAACGAAAATACCAAGCACTCGGTTTGTGCCCATCCCTACCATTAGATATTCCAATTTTAAAGATAACCTTCCATACCGAAGAGAGTTTGATATTAGTGGGCATTTCGGTTTAAGTTTGAGTTTTGATTTGATATGGTTTGTTTTGTTTGGATGTAAAAAAAATGTAACCGAAGTAACCTGAAATTAGTAGTTTAGTTTGGATCATTTTGAGTTCAGTTAGGTTTGTATTCCGTTCGGTTTAGTTCAGTTTTGTTTGTGTTTGAGCAGTTCAATCAAATTGGTTTTTAGCTTTTTTTCATTCGGTTACAAAATATAAATTAGAAAACATAAAAAATCATCATTTGATTTTAATTAATAATTTCTTCATATTTAAATGTAAAGCCAAATATCAAAATAAAAATATAAAATATGTTATCGATAATTATGTATTATTATCTTCAAATCTAATATAAATATCATAGGTAGTTCTTTGGTTTTTATGATTGTGTATATATTTCATATTATTTTGTTTATTATTATTATTATTATTATTTTTAATTGTGTCTTCTATTCATTTAGAAGTAAAATATATGAAATTACGTATAGCTATTTAAATTTAAATGGTTAAAAATCTTAAATCTTAACATTGTTAATATATTTAGTTAATCTAATTTAATAAACACTTTGATTTTTCAGTTTGGTTTGGTTTAAAACTAAACCAAACCGAACCCTTTGAGTTGATAAAACCTCTAACCAAATAGTTGGTACATATACTTTAGTTTGGTTTGGGACAGTGTGGGTTCGGCTAGATCGGTTTGATTTGGTTTGGTTTATTTTTTTGCCTACCCCTACGGTTTGAACATGTAGTACAAGGAAACCAATCTCTTTGTATTACTAATAAGACACCAACACCTTGGTAAAGTTTCAATTTGGCACACTTTTAGAAAATGTACTACATTCAGAAACGCTGTCTAATTTATTACATGTATTGACATTTTTCTAATTTATTACATGTATTGACATTTTTCTGTTTTTGTTTTAAGAAATGAACGTGCACATAGTTTTGTGAAGAATGTTTTTCATACACATAACCTTTTTACGAACATGTGAGGACAAGAAAATCATGAAACTAAAATATAGATATCGTAAAATTTAAACAACCGTCCGCATAAACCCTTATATGTTTAACCACAAGGGTCCAGTGGTAGGTGGATTTCGAGTTACTAAACGATCCAGATTTGAAGATATTCCGACACACTTCACCTTGTTGCCATATTGATATGAACTTATGCTTTAAATTTTGTTTGAATATCTGGAGAAAATTTTATTTATAGGTTTCACCTTTCGTTAGTAATTAGTCTGGACCTTTCTATATGTATGAGATAATCTAAGATAAATAAAAAAATATAAAACTAATAGATGGTTTGAGTGAAGGACATGTGGTTATTGGATTTAAATAATATATTGTTTAAAAGTTATATAGTGAAATTATTTTCAAGTAATCACAAAAAATTGTAACCTAATAAATTTAAAATTTAAGAATCCATATTGTTAACTGGAAAGCAACTTCAGTGAAAAGCTAGATTGTTTAAAATAATGATATGATGTGGAAAAAAAACATGGATCAATAAAAATGATTACATGGAATAACTGAAAATAATTTGATTTAAACAAAACTTTCATTGAAAACTTGATAAAATACGTTAATTTAAAAATATTAAACTATAATTTATTGTATTAGCATCGTCCTTATAAATGTTTTTTATATTGCTAATCTAATATAATTTTATACCTGACCTAATATATTTGTCATTTTTAGCTATATCAAAGGAAAAACTATTTTGGTCACAAAAAAACATATTTTAAGCTTAAAGTAATAACATAAGAAAATTCACATATCAATTTAAAAGGTAATTTCTATATAAAATGAAAAACCCAGCTGTTGTTAGTTTATAAAAAGTAAAAAATTATCCAAAATATATAACAAAGATTTTCATCAACAAACATTCATAAGTAATACAAAATTTTGTATTTAGTTTCTAAACCAAAAATGATTATAAAATCTTATGAATCATTTAGAGAGAAAAAATCATTGTTTTAATTTATTAAATTTATCATGATTTATATTTTTATATCAAATTATAAAATGTTTACTAAGAAATTTTTAAAAATAAATTATGAGATTTAAAACGTGTTAATTAACTGTATACATATTATATATATAGAGATGTCTAACTTTGACAAAGATTAAAAGAAAAAGAAAAGTAAAATAAATAATTTAATTACGTATCTTTTTCATTCATAAATGTCTCACTGTATATAACACAATAATATTATAATAAATTCGGATATAATCAAATAAATCATTAGACTTTTTTGACTAATGATTTTTTTTACCAAAAATGTTGAGCTCCAATTGAGATTATTAAAAATTGTATTACATAATGTGATTACAAGTTGAAGGAGTTTCAAAACATTGACTCATAACCTCCTAGTTTACGAAAAATATTTGATCCTTTACCGTCATTATAAATTTATAATAACTAAGAAACAATGATAAAATAAAATTTTGGTACAAGTCACTATCATATCTATTTGATTCCTATTGGGATAATTTGGTTGTATTCAAAATACATTGTACCATCTAAAACATAATGTTAAAGATTACTAAATTTTATATCTGATAAATATAAGTATATTTCATGAGTATTAACATAATTCATAATTCCACGCATAAGGTGGGGCAAACTACCTAATATAAAATGTGGTTTGAACACACACATTCTATTATAATAAAACCTATAACTATACCCGCACACATACGCTGATGTTTGTTTTAATTGTATATAAGTTAATATTTGTTTATATGATTAGTAGTATATTTTAAATATTTACTCATATCAAATCAATGTATAATACATAGTTTCAAAATATAATAATTTTATAGTTTGTACCGTCAATTATATTAATCATTTGTATTATATATTTTTTTGTCAAATTTTCATTCCATTAAATATTATATGAAGATATGCGTAAAATAACATATTTAATGATTATTTTATATTTAAGTCATATGTTATATAAATTAACTATTTACATCTAGTTTTTTATTTTTTAGTTATTAGTAATAAATAATAAGAAATATCTTCAAATATCTTTTAAAATATGTTATTCTATATTTAGTAAGTGGAGAAAATTTCAGAAATATCATTTATTAAATGTCAAAAGTATATTTTAGATAACAAATGAGTTTAGTGTGCTTTAGGGAAAATTTCAATTCCACAAGTGTGATACCACTTTTCAAATTTACCATTAATAAATTATTATTTTCATAAATATCCTAATTTTATGATAAAATAACACTAAGCTAATTTTTCTAAATATTTATAAAGCATATATAAACTCAACTCCAACCCCTTAATACGAAACAATAATCACTAAATCATAAATTAAATGTTAGTATTTTTTTTTGATTGAGTGTACTTTTGAAAAGTGATACGTAACTTGTAACTTGTGGTATTTTAGATAATTTCTCTTTTGTTTATGTGTGCCCAAAAACAAATGTTAACACGGAATATGTAAAAGTTACTTTTAGTTCATAAGTTATCAGTGGTATCTTATATATGAACGCACAAAGTCCATTGTTTGGTACATATTTCGTATATGACATGTATACAGTGATTGATATTGTTGATTTAAAATATAAAAACACAAACAACAACACTGTTATTTTATACACCATTCCAGAAAAAAAAATGACATAAATATGGTTATTTGGAAATTTCTGAGTTTTTTTTTAAATTTTAAATAAAGAAAATTATGGTTACCAAATATCAACACAGTTTTTTCTAAACACATAGATATGTTTACCAAATATCTAACTGAGTTTCTCTTAACTATGTAAATTCCAAATTTATTTGGATTAGAGTAAGCTAATTAGGTAATCTTTTATGCTTGTTTTAAATGACAAAAAAAAATTGCTGAAATATAGAAGTATTGAAAATCACAATGGCATATATTATAATTCTTAAGATAAAATAAAGGGTAGTTCAAAAATGTACTTTAACTTTAATAGGATAGATAGATAAAGAAAATTTTGTGTGACATGATTTTTTTTTCTTGTAAAACGTGTGTTATGAATTTTATGCGGAGCAAACAAAAGAAAATAAATAATTTTTATTTCAAGAAGAAAGTGAAGAGAAAGGAGAATAGATGGAGAGAGAAATACAGATAGAGAATAACGAAAAAGAGATAAAGAAGAGAGAGGAGAAGTTAGGAAAGAGGAGATAGAAAAAGAAGAAAGAAAAAATAAGGGGTTAATTTATTCGGTAGCCAAATTCTAAAATGAAAATTAAGTAATTAGGGGGGTTAATTTACTCGGTAGCCAAATTTTAAAATGAAAATTAAGTAATTCGGGTTTGTAGTTTGATAGTGATTAATATGAGGGCAAAAGCTTAATAAAGTGAAACCATTGGAGTTTGAATCCTGGTCGTGGAAGATTAACATTTCGACATTGCCAAGAAAAGAGAACGGACACATTGCAATACGTGACTAGTCTAGACTATTTCTGTGAGATTAAGATATTTCTCTATAATTCAAAAAAATAAAAAAATTATATTTTTTTAAAGAATAAAGTTAAATGTATGTCACTGTTTTGACATTATTAATTCAATAACACTTAGCTTATGATTGGTCCAGGGAAAAAGGATAATTTTGGGGAAAAGAAAATGAGCCATGTCGAATTGAGATATAAGTCTCAATTAATTTCTGATAGATAATAGACGCATTTCTCTATCCTTGTACTTCTTTCAATTCTATGTTAGGTATTTCGTCATTTGGCTTGCATATCGTGTTATGTACAATGTTGCTTCTACTATTGTAATTGTTTGATTTAGTAATGAAGACTTTGGTGCACAAAAAAAAAGATAATAGACGCATTTAGTAAGATAAAATAAACTGTAAAACCAAATTTTGTATCCATAATACGTACTTTCAGATATTATGACTTGTAATATTTAAAAAAATATATATATATTTGCCATCTACACCAAGTATAGGAATATAGGATAATATGGTGGAAACCATATCAAGTTTGAGAATATGACATTGACATAACCAAATTTATGGAATTTTAACTAAACATGGACATTCACGATCGAATCCGGATTCATGTTTAAAATAAATAAACAATAAAAAATTGTATGTTATGAATTTTTGAAAAATAAAAAGATACTATTTTCAAGTATATGTATGCCCTGCCCTCTCAGTAATAACCGTATTACAAGTTAACTTGAGGAAAGAGAACTGGAGAATCTCGACAACAAACTAAAGCCATAGACATATATTTGTTTATATATATAATGTTGTTCCAAAATATATATATATATATATATATATGGTGTAAGAGAAAGTTGTAGGAAAGGCAAAACATCTGAAACTTGAGAGGGATGATGAGTTTCATGTGGAACGTTGTGTATGTGATCATCGCCTTAGTGATTGTGAAGATCAGCCAGTGGTTATGGCAATGGTCGAACCCAAACTCCAAGGGCAGTGGCAATCTACCACCGGGGTCAATGGGTTTTCCAGTCATCGGAGAGACGATTGAATTCTTCAAGTCTGCTGGATTGCTTGAGATCCCACCCTTTTTCCAGAAGAGGATGCTAAGGTCACTCTTTTTTTAATCCCTCTTTAGATTCTTTCTTAGTCACTTTCCCTAAACCTTAAGTTTGCGTGTGTATGAATGTTTCCAGGTACGGGCCGTTGTTTCGAACCAACATTTTGGGCTCTAGAACGGTGATTTCAACGGACGCAGATGTTATCTTCGAGATTTTCCGGCAGGAGAACCAGTCTTTTGTACAAAGCTATCCGGATGTTTTTGTCAAGGTACTTGGAAAAGACAATGTGTTCTTCAAGACAGGAGACATCCACAAGCATATCAAACATACCACTATGCATCTCATCGGCTCGGAAGGTTTGAAGCGAAGGATGATAGGATTTATGAACCAGACCACCCGCGAGCATCTTAGATGGAAGGCTAGCCAAGGCGCTTTCAACCTTAGGCATGCTGTTTCAACCGTAAGCTACACATCTTAATTAATATTTTTCTTTTCTTTTAACCAATTGTCTGAATCTAATTATTATATTCTCTTCCTTTTGTAGTTGATAGTATCGTACATAACACCGCAGATGATAAGTAACCTAAAACCAGAAACTCAAGCAAAGCTTATAAATCATTTCAAGGCTTTCAATATTGAGTGGTTTCAGTCCCCTTTCTCGCTCTCTACCTGGAAGACTGTCTACAAAGTCCTTTGGGTGAGAAATTTATCTTTAGTTTCCCAGTTTCCTATATAAGTAACTACTTTATCTACGAACTTGCTCAATTAATTTGTATCCAGGCACGTAGAGAAGCAGCCAAGATAATAAACGTAGCTCTGGAGGGGAGGAAAAATTCAATAGAGAAACAAGGAGACTTCCTCGATACATTGCTAGAGGAGATGAACAAGGAAGGCAGCATTTTTGACCAAGCGTCTATTGTAAACCTCCTGTTAAATATTGGAGTCGTCTCTAGAGATACTACCTCTCACGCTACCGCTTTAACCGTCAACTTTATCTCAAAAAACCCAAGAGTACTTACGGAGCTGAAGGTAATTAATACATACTGCTTTTTTTTGTGACTGAATTTATATATATTGTTATAGGCCAATAAGCTAAAGTTATATATTAGATTGATTCGATTGTCTTTCCTATATCATTTTTTAGAGAGAGCATGATGCGATTGTACAAAACAGAGAAGATAAAGAAGCAGGACTTAGCTGGGAGGAATATAAATACTGCATGCCTTTCACCCGCATGGTAAGAAATTTCCTTTTTTACCATGCATGGAAATTGGGATATCCATATATATGATGTCTTCGGATCGTGTGTAGGTTATCTACGAGTCGCTTCGGCTGGCAAACTTGGGAACCATAATGTTTAGAAAGGCAGTGAAAGATGTCGTAATCAAAGGCAAGTAAAGTAAACCATAACTACTCTTTATCCATCCTCCAAAATATTGATTAGAAGTATTTTTTTTTGTTAAGAGTTGATTAGAAGTTGAGATATTGGGGGAAATATTTGTAAATATGCAGGATACACAATTCCAGCGGGTTGGATAGTGGCCGTTGCACCTTCAGTGGTTCACTATAATTCTGAAATCTATGAGAACCCATTGGAGTTCAATCCATGGAGATGGGAGGTATTAATTTTTATATTGTTATTGTATCTAGCTACCACACCAGTAATTACGAACAAGAATCACGTAGTAGAGCTTTGTATGGCAGGGCAAAGATTTGCGGTCGCCAGGGTCTAAAACATTGATGGTGTTTGGAGGTGGAGCAAGACAGTGTGTAGGATCAGATTTGGCGAGACTTCACTTGGCAATCTTCCTTCACCATTTTGTAACTACTTACGATTTCTCGGTGGTCCAAGAATGTGAGATTTATCGGGTACCATTTCCTTGCTTCACCAAGGACCTGCATATAAAAATCTCTCCCAGGTGAACGCTGCAGTTCCATGTCTCAATAATCAGATCATAATAATATATTCGTGCTTTTTTTCTTCTTAATGCAAATAACGAATAATCCCGAGGAAATGTACGAATCTTTGTGGGATTATTGGTAGATGGGGGTCTAAAGATTCTTAGAATTTGTAAGCTCCATTGATCTTGGTTTATAAAACTTAAACACTCTTAATGAAATCTGTTGTTATTGTTTTGGTTGACTTTAGCATTCTCCCTAATTTTACTATAGTCCTCTTCTTTTTCAACCATTTATCGACATTTTTTTTTTTGTTTCTTTCTATCACTTTTCAACCAACAAACTATATATATTCTCAAACTAGAACCAAAGGCTCCTGGATTTAAAATTTACTGGACTGCGAGTGCGATATGAAAATTGTTTTGGCCTGCAGTAGTACTATAACCGTTCAAACATTGTACAGATCTGTGTATAAGATTAAAATAAATAAAAGATTTGTTAACTATATGAAATAAGCTTAATATGCCAAAAAAGCATCTTAAGTTTCATAACATCACCACATAGAACAAATAATTATGTCAAAAATTATAAATTTTGGTATTATAAGTGAATGAATTAGTTATTTATGGCGTAATCAAACATTATAGATTTTAAATCTGATCCAAATTAGCACCTAGTCTGACCTAAATAGTTTTAAAATTGGTTCAAATAAAATAGTTTTGGTCGAGTTTAGTTATCGGGATTACGTTTTAGGTCTGGATTTTAAAATTTTGATTCTAGTATTCAACCCCCAAAATCTAGTTTTAGTCCACTAATGATGCGGCCATCAAACCAGCAGTTGAACTGGAGGTTTATCCAACACTCCACTTAACTAACCAAGACACCAACCATGATGTATGTGCACTTAAAATGCCATATCTTTTAAATGAGAAGGGTTTTCATCATGAAGCCAATTTTCATGGATTCTACACTCAAATTCGGTCCTATCCCAATTGGAATCATACCCATATCTATTTGGACCAAGAAGATATGAATTTTACAACCTGGAGGTTTCTCAGACCGTCCATCTGCGAATATCCGACTTTAAAAGAAGATTCAAGTCCAATTAAGAAGATTCCCGAGCCAAAAAAAATTTCATAAATCAAGAGGAATTTATCAGCTACATAGAGCTCAAGATCACGAGAAATGGTCAAGGAAATTGGAAGATATGATCAATTTTCCTAAACCGGCCAAACCAGTTCTACACTTACCTTATTTGAAAGATCCGGGATTCATATCAAACCAAACTCCAGAATGGCGACCAGGAGACCTTCTAAGTCATTCAGAGGCACTCCAAAACATATTAAAAATCACCAGAGTACACTGAACCAGGCGAATCCCACTCAGACCAGAAGATAGACCCGGTTTACTACAATTGGTCAAACCGACATCAATCAGGGAGAGTTTTAAACCAATTCAATTTGGTTCGACCCAAGCCTTTCTATGGAAGCCATGAGATCATCTTAACAATCCAGAAGACATTAACCACGAGCCAGAGAAGTTCTATCAGTTCATAT
Source organism: Eruca vesicaria subsp. sativa (assembly GCA_932364175.1). NCBI lineage: Eukaryota > Viridiplantae > Streptophyta > Magnoliopsida > Brassicales > Brassicaceae > Eruca > Eruca vesicaria. Next base: position 111,971 of record CAKOAT010638487.1, read on the forward strand.
GTTGCACCACACCACATAGGAACAAGAAGATCCTCATTAACACCAAACTGACTTATTTGTAGATTCTTGCATTCAAACCCCAACAGCTCTTTTCCATAAGTTTGTGCACGAAACCAGCACCTTCCAAGCTATCCAGAAGGTCTCAAGAAAGCTCTCTTATCCCCTTAAACCGTGCAGGTTCAAGAAGAATCAGATTTTTTCACTTGGAGCTAAAATCCCACAAAAGGCTCCAAAGGCTAGTTTTTGATTCTTTTGATTTGTTTCCTTTTCTCTTTGTGTTAGAACGTTTGGAAACTTGTCTCTGAGCATTATATAAGCTCCTAGACGTCCATTGCACAAAGCACCCTTTCAATCATTTAAGAATTTATAAACATTATTCAGTTTTTATCAAAGAGTGTTCTTTGCATAAAATAACAATCTTTAGGATTCAAAGAGAGATTCTTTGTTGTTCTACTGATTTCAAGAACTCCAGCTTGTTTGTGTGATTCAAACACACTTGTTTCACTGATTGAGAGAGTCAATCATCCATATATCGTCCATCTATAACATCGTCCCACCTTCCGCAAGTGAAGTTTGGAATCTACTGATCAAGTGATCTTAAGTTGGTGTGATTCCAATCTTATATCAACTAAACTCAAATTTATAATTTTCTTCCATAATGTATGTTACTTTGTGCATGTCACCGTATGGAGGTTTTGAATGGTGACCAAACAAAGAAATATTGGTATAGATAATGATGTATTAGCCTTAGTCATTATCTAATATATTTGTGTATTTATCTTGTATAGGTTATCCTTAACCTTCAACAAACTCTTGTATAAATACTTTACGTGATACATACATCAGTAAAGTTATCAGTTCATAATCTCTATATGGTATCAGAGTTTCTGATCTGAATCTAAACCTAATCTCTTCTCTTATTCACTCGTCCTTCTTTTCTTCTTAAAACAATGGCTGATGAGTCCTCTGTGACAGCCGAGTTTGCACCAACCTTCAACATCTCGAAAGTACAATTATCTCTCTCAACATGTCCAACATCACAAAACTCAGCTCAACCAACTACATCACATGGCGTCTGCAAATTCAATCACTCCTTTGCAGCTGATGTGTATCTGATAAATCGGTTCACAACACCAACAATCGACAACACTTCACCCTTTCATAAGTTATTCAACATGGAGCCAAACTACCTCAAGCTAAAAACATTCGGCTGCCTATGCTATCCACGAATCAAGCCGTATGGACAAAATAAATTCAGTTCAAAGTCTACTATTTGTTCCTGGGTTATTCACTTACACAAAGTGCATTTTTGTATCTTGGTGTCACTTATTCTCAAGTGTATGTTTCTCGACATGTGGAGTTCAATGAGTCGGCTTTTCCATTCTCATCCCTTTTTTCAAACTCTTCCTCTGTTTCAAGCTCTTTATCGTCTTCTCCTTCTGATAATTCATCTGCCTCTTTAGTTCCTATCTTTCATTGACCACATGTACCAGCTTTACCTCCGTGTCCAGCTCCTTCTCCCGAAAATGTCTCCACAACGGCTTCAACAGCGACACATATAACAGAGGCATCATCACAGACAACAGTTGACATATCACCAATTCAACAAACATAACCCACACCAGCCTAGCCTTCTATGTCTCAGTCAGTTCCCAACACTCACAACATGCTAACAAGGGGCAAGAACAACATCCAGAACTGGTGATGCACTTGCAGACCCCTCAGAGTACAGAACTATTGTAGGTGACCAGCAATACATTGGTTTAACAAGATCTGACATTGCGTTCTCAGTTAATAGACTGTCCCAATACATGCATCAATCAACTACAAGCCATTGGGAAGCAGTTAAAAGAGTTCTTCGGTACCTAGCAGGCACAATTGATAAAGGAATTTTATTCTTAGCCTCATCACCCTCTACTCTCCACGCCTATACTGATGCCGATTGGGCAGGAGGAAAAGATGACTACAACTCTACAGGTGCCTATATAGTCTACTTAGGGAAGAATCTCATCTCTTGGTCTGCACGAAAGCAAGGAAGATCATCCACTGAAGCTGAATACATGGCAATTTCGAATGCAGCTGAAGTACAATGGGTAAGCTCTCTGATGACAGAACTTGGTCTCCATACGACCACTACTCTCACTATCTATTTTGGTGTAAAAGTTATTTATACATCTTGACATACTTTATGATATAATGTTATTAATATTGTTGACGTTAATTTTAGAAAGAGTGAGCATATCTCTATAATATTATTTGAGAAGTCACTTTCTTAGGTGTCGCGCTCACGTTAACTCTCACGCTGGTTGATTACTATGATACCCCTAATGAATTAAAAATATATTTAAATATTATTATTTTCTTTTTAAAATCTTCCAAATAACGTTATAAAACAAAAAGGAAATATTTCTAAAATTTACAAATCTATTTAAAAATGAAAAATAAGTATATATATAATATGGTTTCATAAAAAAGGAAAGTTTACAAAATAGTAATATTTAACTTGAATATATTTTTAAATAACATAAATTATACTTTTAAGTAATTATACTTTATATATATATATATATCTTCTTAGATGAAAAAAAAAATATTTGTATATAATGTGTTTTCATAAAAAAATTTCATACAAATAATCTTGATATTAGAAAAAGAAATATTTTTTCTTTAAAAAAACAATTTAAACAATAAAATATATATTTTCAAAGTAATTAGTTTTTGTATATATCTGTCTATTTTATTAGATGATTACATAAAATAATTAAGTAACATAAACTGATATATGTTTAATTGACAAAAAAATATAATTAGTATATTTATTTGATTATAATATCTTACTTATATAATATAATTTCTCAAAAAATCACATTTTTACTGCATATTTTAAGAGATAATAAAAATAAACTAAAAATAAATTTAATGGTAAACATCTTTTGATCAGATAACTACAATTCTTTTAAAATATCATAACACTATATAATTTAACGAGCTAGATATATTATATTTTAATAGTTAAAATTATATGTTTTCTTAATAACTATTTTTATGTTTAATTTTCTGTGTTTTATGTTTGTGGAATTTAATATAACCATAATCAAAATACTTAAGAAAATCATAATTCTTTATTTTAAAAATTATTTAAAATAAATTTCAGTTTACCATCCAATCAATCCAAGGCATAAATTATTTAAAATTTCTAAACTATTTAATTATTTTAAATATTGATATGTTTTCATAAGCTTCTGAAAATTTATTATTACTTATGTATGTAATTTAGAATCAGACACTTTAGTTTTTATTTTTTCGTTCTAAGCACAAAAAATATTAAAATACATAATCTTACTAAGATATACTTATATTTCTAAGATAACAACCAACATAAATGTAAATAAAAACAATTAATCAAAAATTTAAGATATTTAGAATAAGAAAGATTATAGTTGAATTCAGAGAAATAGATAGAATCCAATATATATATATATATATATATATATATATATATATATATATATATATATATATATATATATATATATATATATATATATATATATATATATATATATATATATATATATATATATATATATATATATGTATCCAAATGATAAACTAACTAAATATAATATATCTAAAATTATATATAACTAAAATAATATAATTATAGATAAAAACTATAAATTAAAATAAAAGTTAAAGTAAATATCAATCAAGTATTATAATATATTTATTTATAAATATTTATGCCCGTGCATGAGCACGGGAAAATCACCTAGTCTTATATATTAAAACAGAAGTCATGACTTGACTTCATGTGTGATTTTTTAAAAAATGGACTATTACTAGAAAGTTATGTTACATTAACTCTTTAATAATCTTATCATTATTATATCTTATGAAAAATCATATCTATAATAACAAAGATACGCTTAACAATTTGATTTTGGTAAATTACTCCACACTTTCCAACTTAGTCATGCAAAATATGTCAACAAATATAAGTTTAGGAATCTTCTATTATTTATAAGGAAATATGTCAATAATAGTTAAATGCATCCACAATATATTAACAAAAATCACAGATTAGTAATATGGAATATTTATGTACCCTAACAAAATTTACACGCTATATATATTAGATAAATTTATTTCGATGTAGATTTTCAAAATAATATTGTTTAAAAAAAAGAAATTGTTTAAAAAATTCTTTTTTAATAAAATTCTTTATAATATTAATTTATGAAGCTATAAGTTTAGTTTTAGCAAAAATTTCTTC